>PQME02000073.1:0-109984 GCA_003004525.2 Aspergillus sp. MA 6038 | reverse complement strand
TCTGTCTAGGAGCCTAGGCAACGAACTATAAAGGCAGGATTACTTAATAGAGTAACTATGTAACTACTCTAATTAACTAAGTTAGGCGAATGTGCAGTAGTACTAAAAGAGCGAATAAAAAAGGCATCAATCAGGCATAAACGTGTCCGGTCTTAAGGTCACCCTACCTGCCTTACTTGTTGTCATAAAATAAATATGCAGACAAGCACCATGTATTCCCTAAAAAAGCTTTGCTATCTCATGGTTCCAGGGTTCATGCGCATCGAGCATGTATTCAGAATGATTCTTCTGGGCCATGTCTTCTCTCTCAGGCTCCGCAACATTCAGGGTTCATCATCAAACGGCCATTGTCGCTTTCGAGCAACGCAGTTCGAACGAGGTTCAGTTATAGAATGTACATCGAAAAAATGCCGCCGAAGGCCAGAAATACCATGGTATTCCTTATCCTGGCATAAGGGGTGCGGGCACTGAATTGTCTGCTCCAGTCTAAGTGTTCTCATATGGTCGTCAATATGGTTCAGAAGCGTGGCTTTAGTCATCCACTGCTTGAACCGTTCAGCAGGACCTTTTCTTTCATCCCCCAGGCAGAACGGGCAAAGACCGGCAGCCACCATAGTGTATCGAAATGTCAGGATCCCGCAACGAGGCTGAATGTTCTCTAAATGGTGCTGACAGTGATCGACCCAGTCCCCTTCACTGTAAAACAGCTCAGCACAGACATAACAGAATTGTACAAAAGAGCGCTGAATACGGCGATGAGCTCGTTTTCCATTCTTGTAACACTGTTGGTAGGGTGCAGCATTCAGAATCTTTCTTTGACATTGCAAAATATGCTTTGCGCGACCTTGGGGAGCCAAACTATTGAAAATCAGTACTAAGTTTTTTCATAGTAGAAGCAAGAGCCATACTCTGCCATTTGCCTTGAGCAAACTGGACATCGCTCATCCGTTGGTGTCAATCCAGGGTAATAAGCAACCTTTTCAGTCGACGTGCATAGAGCGACCATGTCATACAAACATTGCTTCCCCACATCACTCTCTAGAGAAACCTTTTTGAAGAGGTTTTCCCTAAGGCGGGATCTTTCAGGCATATATTTCTTGTATATATCGAACAAAGAGGTCGTGTCACGCTCTGAAAAGTCATTTCCAGCAATATATTCATCATAAGAAGCTTCCCACCAATTTTTTATAAACTCCGACTGCTTGGCTTCGAGCTTCTTTGACTTTTTGCTGTAGAGCCGACAGCGTTCCAAGACAAGATCCTTATGCGCATCAGGCTGTCCTGCAATTTGCACTGTTAGTGCAGCAATTTTCTCGTTGAGCGCCAGTGTCTCTTCATCTCGCTCAAACTCTGATAGAGCAGCAGCGTTGAGGTGTCGTGGGACATTTGGATCTCGATGATGTGCCAAGCTCTGTTCCATGTCACGACACTCATAGTCTGGAACTAGGTCGTAGAATAGAGCTTGTACATCCAGAGATTTCAGCTGTGCCTGGTACTTAAGATAAGTATCATGATTTTGGTGATCAAGTGCTTGGCCACGCGTAGCTTCGGATGCCTTGGCTGCAAAAAGGTTAGCAGTGAGGAAAACATACTCGGAGATGAGAATCATACGGTCAATTCTGTTTGCAATTTCACCCCTGATGCCATGTATCCGCAGCGTATCTTTGAAGCCATCTCGTTTAGCCAACGCTGTGTTACTATGATGAATTGATGAGAATGTCAATGCCTTCTCAGGAAGAGGCCCTTTCGGAGACACCATGCGGAAGAATGGGAGTTTTTTGGCCGACTCGTTCCATTGAAGAGTCCACGATTCCCTTCCCCTCGGCGGTCGTTTTTCTAGAAGATCGTCGATGGAGGAAATCCCTTTGAATGCACCATCCGCAATACCATGAACAATCACCCAGAAGACGAAATTCATCCCCAGCACTGGGTGTTCACGAAACCAATTCTTAGGCCTTATATGAGGTAAGCTATTTGGAAAACAGAAAACAAGAAAGGTGTGTGTATAACTAACAGGTCCACATCATCGCGGTAACGCCATCCCTTCAAGAATTCAGAATTGATCGTCACCCACCATTTGATAAGCCCATTTTGACTCCATTTGAGATTAAAAGTCAAGTGCTATATGTTGCGTCAGATAACATTCTTTTAGACATTGCAATGACCTACCTTGTAAAAGAGCGACTCATTAGAATCTCAGTAGGAACTTGATACAACAACAGCACCAGCTCGAGCCCCAGAACCGGCAAAGAGGGCGAGTGAAGATCCTATTTGAACTCTGGCTCGTTCGTGCACGTAGTCATGATCATCTTCCCCGAATAGTCGATGAAGCAGATACTCGATATCCTTGGCTGTTACCGGGGCTCGATCTCTCGGTTTAGTTGGGAGCCCATATTTTGGAGTGAGCACATTTCGAATATGCTGGGAAACTAAGTTAGCGACCCTGGTTAGGCTCCTAGTGCGGGGAATTACATTCAAAACGTCGTATTTCACATTTAGGGGCAAAGTGCGCGACGTTTCTCGCTCCCAGAGTGCAGTGAAGCTGGTCAGGTTATGACATGCTGACTTCTGAGATGGAAGTTTCTTCCGAGTGGCAATATAGTCTTCGGCAAACGACTTCAAGATCTGAGGGGTAGGGTCTGGCTTGTCCTTGGAAAAATTCTTTTGCTTGGACTCATTCCGTGATAATCTCCAACTAGAGTAGTTTATGAGACTCTGCTGTATAATGATCTCATGGGAAAACTCACAGTTCCCAGTTTGACTGTGCACGCTGGTACTTCTCGTCTGTAGCAGGTGCAAGCTTTCTGTGACTGATAATATTCTCCTGGCATTCTTGTAATTGCTGATAATCAATGGTGAACCCATGGGAAGCAGCCAGGCGACGGCGTTCCTCAACAAGTAGTTGTTGATTGGAAATCATAGTCATGTGATACCACGTGATAGGCTGGGTCGAGCAGGAAGGCAAATCCAGAAGACACTCACAGAAAAACCAGAGAAGGCACTCTGCCTATTTATTGAAGACTTAATGCTCCTTTTGCCCTCATTCTTTTTTTAGTTGAAGGCAATCATGGCCTCAGCTGATTGCTCCTGCGACCTCCTGTGACCCTGCTACTTCCTGCGACCCTGCTACCTCCTGCGACCATATATAACGGGAGCACCCCCGTCACCGGTACCCAGTCTAAAGAGAGTTTCACAATAATATTGGGGTCTAGGGCTCATCGAGAATTGACCGTGCGGACTATGTGGCTTAAGTACGGCTGAGCGGACGGGAAGCCCTGTTTTCCACACCCTGTGGTCGTATGTAGAAGTTTCTTATCTGGATTGCATATATTAGCCCTGTCTGGTCTTTAAATAACCTACACAACGCTGGCTGCACTGCGTGCAGCCCTTCTCCTGTATGATATGGAGGAGTCTGGCCGATCGGTCCGGAGGCTACCATGGAGGGCAGCCTAGGTCTATGGTCTAGGCAACATCCAGCTAGAAGACCACAATGAAAGCTCGGGTAGCTTCAATTGCGCATATAGGTGGCCTGGAGCGAGTAAAAGGCCTAAAATGGTTGCAGATGGGGAATACGCATCGGACATGGGTTCTCATGGCTTTAGACTTCGATATGCATAAACTTGATTAAATAATAATGATAATAATAATACTCAGTATCCATGCCAGGGGGAGAGCCCTAGGCTATAGCCTAGTGCCTGCCATTGTTACGGGGATGATGCCGCAATGATGCGCAGAAGAGGTGGCTAGCACCTTCTCATCTCTCTCTTCCATGTCCATGTCCATGTCCATCATCATCATCATCATCATCATCATCTTCCACCTTCCGTTCTTCTTCCATCTCCGTATGGCCAGTGGAATACATCTGCCTTGAGTGTCGTGACACTGGGTCCTTGCAGAGGGTAGAGCTGTGTGAGTGGTTCAGTGTTTGTTAGACGTTGTCTATGGTAAACACGGACCTCCTAGAGTCATTTTTGCGTGAGGATTTCTACTCTAACATGGCAACATCTGCTGCCTGCTCTCTTCCAGAGCCCCCTTTTAATTCTGCTATAGTACCTTTGCCTTTTTGTCTGTCACACCTTTCCGCTGCATCGTCTGAGAAATAGATCGCCAACTTGGCATTGACGTCGTTTCTGGCCATTTTCTTCCCCAGAATCACGCGCTGCATTTCGATGACCCAATGATAGTGGACCAACAATATGCTGGCTATCTGCTCCCGTCGGAACCAGGGAGTGAGGAATCTTGCCAATCCGCCGTTAAAGATCTTTCTGGAAATCAGGGTCCGGTCAACCCAGTTGATTATCGTGATCCTGGAGTACAAGCCTCAGCACGTCCAGTTACCGTTGACGATGGTATCAAAGAACCATCGAACTTGGACCATATATTGCGCGCACACGAATAATTTGGAGAGTTGGACAGGCTAGCCCGCGAAACCGCAGAAACTTGCAGGGTGGATCTGATTCTCGTCGGACTACCTGACCCGTCCGAAACAGACTGCCTCGAGCTGCTGTGGGGATGTCGCGATTCCATGAATCGACTGCATCGAGAGAAATTCTGCGGCCGTTTTTTCAGTATCTTTGTCGAAGATGTCGCTCGAGATGTAGCCGAAACTGTGTACGTCTCCACTGCAGAGATCGAATTGCTTATCGCGTGTATCCAGCAGCAAGTTCCAGACAGCAAAGAAGAACAAGAACAACTCTTGGCTGGTTTCGCAACGAGGCTGCGGCTGTATGGAGGGGGGGATGTACTCGGCCAAGTATGCAAGGCGCTGACCCTGGGTTTGGTCTCCTTTTCCGTGTCGCATGCGAACCGATTCGACCTCGAACTTCTTGATGAAGTGATGGAGAGATTCGAAATTGGACCAAAGTTGAACTTTTCGATTCGGAAGCTATCCTGCCTTGATGATTTTATTGGGGGACTAGTCTGGGTTCTCGGCCAGAATGTCTCTACTCGCAAGCTGAAGCTCTCAATTGAATTAGAGCACTTTGGCCTCTTATGGGGACCAATTTGGATTCTGAAGTCCGCTATCATGGCACAGAGGGGCTATATTGTCGCCGCCGAAGCCAGCAACACTTGTGTTGGCGAAGAGATCGAGAGCCATTGGACCGAAATCCATCCCAGCCGTGATAGTATCATCACCCAACAATTCTCGCCCAACTTATGGCTTCTAATCGGGAGCGGCCAGAATCCGTGCACCGCGAACAAAAACTGCACCACGGAAATGGACACAGTCCAATGATTTATCGGTGACAGACTGCAGGTGCCCGGTGTCTCGAGGCAGCGTTACACGTCGGACGGCCTTACATTGACTGTCAACGGTGGGAAGTACGTCAATGTCGGCATAGCTAAGATATGGAGAAGAATACCCACATGTAGCCAGAAGGAAATGCTATTGAGGACTTGCCAATTTGTAAGCTCCAGCATTTTACCAATCCTGGCCCTGAACTCTGGACTGGAGGTTTTTGTGTGCACAGGACACGCAGTACGCACAACACCCTGGGAATCCCTTTGTTCTAGCTTTGCTGGGAATCGTGCTGGGAGGGTTCTGCTTTTGTAATAATCCCATTGGTGACATTGGCTGCTTGAGTTATTGTTGGAGCCGCCAGGAGAAGCAACCAAACACAGTGGATGGATCAGCCACAAGGTTGACACAGGAGGAAACTCGCCAAAGGCTCGTCGAATCAATTGAAAAGCTCACCCATACTGGAGTCGGCAATGACGGTTATTAGGGAGCAGCCTAACAGTGCGCTACTATATAAGGTGCCTAGGGATGTCTGGCTTTTGAGAAGCCAGATATAATGGTCTTTTGGCCTTCTGGTAGGAACAAGCCCTAGGTTGTCCCTAACAACGGTCATCTGCACGTATGGTGGCCTTTCTCGGATATCTAGTTGACATGCAAAACCGAAAAAGACGAAGAATCGTTGGATCACTTTGCTAAAAGACCACCACCGAGTCGTCAATATTTGCAGTAGCCACGGCGAGATGTCTCCAGGTTGACTTAGAGGGCATCTTGACAGCCAGTTGCCGGGAAAGTGAACTTGGAAAAACTACTTTCGCGACGTCGATAACAAAGCAAGAAACCCTGGCTGAGGGCAATAGCTTTCGACTGGGTCAAGTTTGCCTCACAGTCGAGAAGGCTGTCACCTCGCAAGAAGATTTGATTGTGGTCGCAGCTATTCGGACTGGAGTACCCACATCGCTTTTTAAGGTAAGGAACATGGCGAGGAAGAGAGCTCTGCAGGCAGAAGAAAGGATAATCCCGAAAATTGCAGCGGGCATAAAAATGACCCCACGTGCCTTTTAACCCTCTGTATTCTGTATATTCTATCTCATTTCCTGTTACTCCCCGCGCTCACTGTATTGTTTTTTCTTTTTCTATCGATTAGGAATGGTCTAATGTTTCTCAAACATTCCAATTGCTGACACCAGCAGTCATAGTCTGATTATGGATTTAGGAATAACAGGAGCACCCCCATCACTGGTACCCAGTCTAAAGAAAGTTTCACAATAACATTGGGGTCTAGGGCTCATCGAGAATTGACTGCGCGAACTATGTGGCTTGAATATGGCTGAGCAGACGGGAAGCCCTATTTTCCACACCCTGTGGTCGTATGTACTAGGCTACAGGTTGAAAGGGTATATGTAGGATGAGACAGGTGTAAAAATTGGATCAGCATGATGCTAGCTAGGTATGGATTTGGACTCATGAGTACTGAATCTATTGCTGAAGTGGCTGTGACTGATTATGGCTAAATGTAGGTTACTGGATGGCAAAGCATAAAACAGCCGGGATCCGCTGGTGGCAGTCTGATTCTGGCATCTGAACGACCCATAAGCAGTAATTAGACGTTAGCTTGCCTACCTCGCATTCCTCTCACTTCTGGTAACCTCGACATAGTATCTCGACTCAGCGGGGTCAGTGTGCCACCGAAGCAGATTTCTATTATTTCAGTGTCACCTGTCTGGTTCTTGCGTTGGTTGATATAACTAGCACCATCAAGCGGCGTCTGTCTGCAACCTGGAGTGCGGTTCTGACACGCTTATTTCAGCACATACTATTGTTCCATGCTGGGTACTTAACTTCACATCTCTCTCCCTGGCAGTGATGCTGGGATGCCAGAACATTTCCATGCCATAGATCAGGACTCAGTGACTTACCATTAGCTCAGCTATCTTTGAGCTACAGGTGAAGCTTAGTGGTTAAGGACTCTTATGTGAATTGACAGTCTTTTGATATGTATTTAATTAAGAATAAATAGTATGTTGTAATAGTAAAAGTGAATATATAGATAATATCATGATCCAAATAATACTCCAATGTTTATTCAATATAAGATTACTCTATATTATCTATAATAGGTGAATGGGATGTTGTGCTTCAAGTCCCTTCTGTTTCCAAAAAGATGGTTCTGTATTGCTTTTAATGTAAGATCTGTTACCCTAACAGTGAATAAACAGTAGTATATCAAGTATAAGAAGACACCCAGCTCCCCCCATTGGATTGTGTTCCTTCTTCTCTCTGTCTTAGTGGCTCCTATCAAGTTTGATTCTCACTTTCTTTATTGCCTGCATGAACTTTTCACCATTACTTGAACTTGGCTTTGTACTTCCCACCTCGCTCTATTCTATACCTGGAATAACTTGCACTCTTTGGTTCCTTTTCTCTGAAGCTTGAGTGATACCTTATCCCCTCTGACTGAACTCCAATTCAAGTACTGAAAAGTCCCTCTTTCTGAACTTGGTCTAGTGGGTGATTATTTCTGTGTTTTCGTGTTTTAACAAAGTAAATAACAATTTGCTAATCAATTATCACACACTGGGTTAGGTCATTATTACGATATGGCTACCATTTCCTCCGCGGAATGGGAGTATTCCACCAGACCAAAGACCTCAGATCAGACTATGGCTACGATGGATGATACCATTTCTATTATGAAAGAATATGCGTTGGTTAAGGACAATGCTCCAGATCAGTTCATTGATATCGAAGATCTCATGGAGAAGGTGAAAGCTCGCCGTAAGGAGGGTTCGAGCCAGTATCTGACATTTGGTAATGTGAAGCCCAGCAAATACAATGCGATTAAAGAGCATCGAGATGGTTATGGCCCGAAAGTCCTATTTACCTATTTCTCTCCCATTGAGACACTTGTTGTCAAGATACCCAGCGGGGAGCACGAGAAGGTTAATTGGAATTTTGGTGCTTTGCTTCGTGACATTGTGTCGGAGATGGGTCTTCAAAGGCATGAGTTTCTAGGAACCGGCTCTCAGACCTACAGGGCGCGGCACAACCAGCCATCCCAGTCCTTTTCTGAAAAGGAAGCCGATTCAACGTACAGGAACAAAGAACTGCGCAAAAAAAATGACGACTGGCCGCATCTCGTTATCGAAGCCGGCTATAGTGAGTCCCTCCAGCGTCTCAAGACAGATGCCAGATGGTGGATAGAAAATTCTAATGGCCAAGTTCGCATCGTCCTGGTCTTCAAAGTCGATCCCAAAAAGCGCACCATTAGAATTTTGAAATACATATCAATCCTGGAGGCGCAGGTTCCTTCAAGGTACCCTCTTCGCAACCGACCTACCGCAGTGCCTTCACTCACTGGAGATATTTTGGTGGACCACTCTGTCACCCCTGCGCGAATTGTGGGAGCGCCTCTCACTCTTGAATTTGATCGAATCTTTGGGCGCAACGCCAACCCCCCCCAGGAGGGCAATATTGTTCTGACATCCGAAATCCTGGACGATTGGGCGATAAACTGCGTTTGGTGAACTGGTGACTGGCGGAAGGAGGGCCTCCATGGGGTGTTGGGATGGGGCGTGGTCAGGTCGGCGACTGATGGTAATGCTTCGTTGGGGATTGTTATGGTTTGTGTTGTCCATTCTTCTTGCACCAACAACCCGAGTGTCAGTCCAGCTGTAAGCTCCTAGGGCTTCGTATTATAAATAGCTGAGGCTGACCAGTAAACTAATTTACTGTCGGCGATGGGACTATGGCTATGATTACAGAGATAGATATCAGAGGCTTATGCCCGAAGAAAACACGGATATTCTAGAGGCTCAGCGAACAATCCATGATAAAACTGGAAGTATACACGGCAAGCACAAGGCTATTTAGTATTTTGCAAGCCCACTGAATGAGGATTTGTTTAATAACTAATACTTAGTTTCACGTCAAAATGACTAAGGATCCTTGTGGGTCTCCTAGAGATTGAAAAAATCAGAAAACATCTTATTTGCCTTGAAGATATATCACGTACTCAAGGCCCTAACATCAAACACACACCATGGCATGATCAAGTTGCACGTCGAGCTTCAAAGACCTGGCACAGCATGTTGCGTGGGAGGTCACTAAAATCGAGCTGAGGATCCTTTGGGTCAATCGGTTCGAGCCATTGCAGGTCAACGAATCCCGCTTTTTGGGCGCAAGATTCGTAGACGTCTCGTCGAAGCAGATAGCCCTCAAACGAGATAGGGGGATCCACGTCCAGTGAACATTTGTACTTCACGCCATCGCGGACATGCTGGATCACTTCCATGTGACTACCGAACTGGCCTTCAGGAGGTTGTTCATTAAACCGGTTGAAATTGGGGATGATACCGATACATCTGCCCCCCGGCTTCACGTGAGCATACATGTTCTGCCACATTGCCAATTGCTTCTCAGCAGTGGCAGCGTAATTGAGAAACCACATTGCGAAGACGACGTCAAAAGTGCCCACATGCAATGGTTTGCAGCAGTCTGCAACATGGAACTCGAAGCGGTCGTCACCTTGAAACTCGCGTTGCGCTGCTTCGATCATAGCTGACGATATATCCAGTCCGACCACTCGTTGAGCTCCCTGATCAACGGCTCTGCGGGAATAATAGCCAGAGCCGCAGGCTAGGTCGAGCACTTCTTGCCCCTCAATGTTGCCAATATATGCTAGTGCCGTTACGGTCTGGACTAAATCAAGCGGTAATTTCTTGATGGAATTATAGTGACCTCCGATCTGATCGTACTGCAAGGACATTTTACCAAATGAAATGTTGAACGAAACTCTGATAATACTGGATTTCAAATGAAGAAGCGTTGATGAGAATTCAATGTTGGCCCAAGCAGAGCCAGCATGCTATTAATATTCCATCTGGCTTAATGCCTTAGTTGGTTGAATTCCGGGGATCATGGTCTATCATCATCTAATCTGCATTGCTCGTGCTACTGCACGTTCCTACAGTACAGAGTAGTAGTACATGGGCTCGACAATGCTGTGAGACAACTCAAGAGATCTCGCCGCTGACCATCATGTTTGAGCTCCGCCAACCACACCATAGGTGGAATCTCCAGACGATGACCTCACTAAAAGTGGAAGCATCTCAGCTGAAGCCATTCCAGCCATGTAGCAATGTGGTCTGCAATGTGATTTCATCAGTCTTCAGCTGGCGCTTGGCATAATTCAGCTCAGCTGTCTGAGTAATCTGGCCCTCGAGATCGACGCCGTACGGATCGGGTTTTGTTCGATTATCGAGATCCGATGAGACTTATTACGAGCCCGAACGGCTGCGGAGGATCTGGTTACGGAGTAATTCGGCACATACTCTTTTCCCCCCTCTTTTCTCCCTTCGCATAGGTGTATATGTAAGTTCCGTGCCGCTTTAGTTGCGCATTATGAACCTTCTTCTGCGGTGAGGAAAGATCACCAAGGATTAACATCCATATCCGGATCATGCTCACTGCTATCCAGCTCTCCGGCCTGACTATGGAGTACTCATACAGAGTAATACAGAGTACAGGTATTTGAAGTGGCGATATGTAGGGGAATTGCGTGACGGTGTATCCGAGTCTTGCACAATGCATCTAACAGTTCGTACTGTTGTCGAAGTCTGCAGAGAACCAAAATTCCTCGCTACCATTGCAATCTTAACAAGTCGTCGCTTGCTCATTAGATGTTCTTCCCCATATGGAACAGCTTCTGGTCATCAAAATGGGGCAGCCGCGATCTCACAGAGTCAGTCTTGGACCACCGGACACTTTTCGCTAGCTGGCCGCAGAACATATGGAGCTGATACATCGCCTAGGATTCTGCTAGTTGCGTACTTAATATGCCAGCCACTCACCTCAACAGCTGCACGTGCACGATGAGGCATAGTCTCTGGCAGCCTAATTACGGCCCTATCCTCTATAATGTGCGATGCTTCCTCCCCAGCTTCAGTCAACAATTGCCTTGCTTCCTCTGTATCAGTTTCACGCCCTAATTCAGGGAATAGCTGGTGGACATCTTGCCTCACCTGTATAAACCTATATGTAGCCTGACCCCGTAGCTACATTCCTGCATGTTAACTACTCAGTACAACTGTTATTGATGCTGCGAGCCTGCAACTTGAACTTTGGGGGCTTACGGGTGATCAGAGAAAGAAGCCGTGGATCCTGTCTCAAGCTTTTTGCATCCCACTGCAGATCTGAGATGAACCGGGAAAACCACCCACCTTTCCCCATATTCGCACGCAATCGAGAGGAGGAACATGAACATGTTCCTATTGTGGTGTTGAGCTGGTCAGATGCTACCAAAGTCCTTAGCTTCGCCCAACTTGTTCGTCCTCATTGGACCGAGCTAGCACCATTCTGCAGGTCTCTACATGCTCCTTGTAGCATCAGCTGCGGGACGTCCCAGATCCATTCCCGAGGAGCAAACTTCAATGCACCATGGTGGAGCATATGCGAAATCCAGGATGAGACCGACATGAACTATTGTTTAATTTACCTAATGGAAACCCCTGGTGTATGAGCAGCCTTTCAATTTTCCACTGTCGTGGGGCATATTTTGGCCCGAGGAGTATATTTGTTCTTCCCATTTTCCCACCCAGCTACTCGGCCTTTTGGAAGCATTGATGGCCAGCTATCCAACATGGGAGACTTGGGCGAAACCTCACAGCGCTGGATGCCACCCACAGCGCCTCAGGCGCTACCTTTGGGCAAGGGCAACATTTACCCTTTAGGTGAACCCCATGTGAGTACGCCGACGATGTGACGGCGATATGAGCTGAGCAATGACCAAATAAGGCTGTCAGCGTTTCCCTACCTACGTGGGACTCTGTAATCGGGCTGTCTCGAAAGGAGAAGTGGGTTTATGATAGCTTGGAATGGAGTTATCCGCGGTATGTCATCCGCGTCGTTTCTAAGTACAAACAATTCACGTGTTGACATGACGTGAAGATTCTATATAAACAAGCCAATTCAGGAGCTCTCGAAGGCGGTATTATGTCGGTTGCAAGTCTTTGACAGTAATATCTCTTGCATGGTGTTTGCCTCTGCAATTGCTGCTCGCAAATGCATTACAGCCCTGAGAGCTGCACCAGCCTATTCTGAGGATCCGTCTCCGTTACAGCATATCCGCTTCTATATGCCACCAGAGTCGAGCTTGGCTAAACCAGCTCATTGGGCTAATTTCTCCGCAGTATTCATGTCGTCAAAACTGTGGAAAGAAGCCATGGCGTTCTGGAGGGACACTGGCACTGGTCTATCCACGCGACATGCAGAATTCTGTCTGAACGAACTTCAATATCTCGATTCAGACTCCTCAAACCCAGAGTTATGCACTCCGGCTTCCCAAAAGAGGGACCACCGCCAAATGCCACATTCTCTGACTCGGATACAATCTGCGGCTTCTAGCGTGGGCGAATTGAAGGCTTTTCTTGCGCACCTGGCTACGTCCGAACGGCAAGATGAACCGGAGGTGGATCCCGACGACGTGTTTGTGTACCCCAGCGGAATGAACGCTATATATTCACTTTCGGAGAGCCTATCCTCACTGCAATTAAAATCGACTGTTGCTGCCTACGGGTAAGGATAATTCTCTAGTTTTTGTTCATTCCTTTTTTTAAAATTCCTTTTGAGAAAATGCGTCCTGACAGTATATCCAACAGGTGGCTTTACCCAGAAACTGTCGAGGTCCTTCGTGGGGGTCCTTGGGAAGTCCTCTCATATAAGCATGGCACAGAGGAAGAGTTGGACCATCTGGAGAACCTGCTCCGGTCTGGCACGAAGATACAAGCCCTTTTCTGCGAGATCCCCAGTAACATTCTACTATGCTCAGTTGATCTCCGCAGAATCCGTACTCTCGCAGACAAGTACGGCTTTATTGTCGCGTGTGACGATACCGTTGCGGGTTTTGTTAACCTTGATGCAATCCCCTACGTGGATGTGATGATATCGAGCTTAACCAAGACTTTCAGTGGCTTTTCGAATGTCACAGGAGGAAGCCTTGTTATTAACCCCAGCTCTAGATACCGCCAGACCATCCATGAAGCTCTGTCAGCAAATTACGAGGATGTGTATTTTCCTCTTGACTCCGAGGCTCTCAAAGGTAATTGCCAGGATTTGACCTGGCGGGTGAAGCGATGTAACGAAAATACCCTTCCTCTGGTCAGCTTACTGAGCTCTCATCCCTCCATTGCCAAAGTCCATCACCCATCCACCGCACCAACTTCGCCCCAGTACAAAAGCTTGATGCGCAAAAATGGAGGTTATGGGAATGTTCTGAGCATTATCTTTCATTCACGTCGCAGCGCTGAATACTTCTATAACCTTCTTGATGTCTGCAAAGGCTCCAGCTTTGGAACGAACTTCACTTTGGTGATTCCATATGTTCAGCTGGCGAATTACTGGAATCGGGAGAAGGTCCCAAAGTATGGGGTGCCGCAGCACATCCTTCGCATGAGTGTCGGACTAGAGGACAGCGACCAATTGGTAGCAACCGTCGCCAAGGCGCTCGAGGAAGTGAGGAAGTTTGAGTCTCAAAGCACTGTCTAGCAGATTGATGCATATGCTTCCCAGAATATTAAGCAGGCATAGAAGAATGAAGAATCAATTTGGATGTGTTCTTTGATATCTCTCATCTTGTGAAAGTAAGGCAGCATATTGAATAGTAGCTTAGATGATGTCCAGCTAGGTACAATACTACAAGGCATTATTGTCTCCTACACCGGATTCCGCGCTCGGAGCGTCGGTCTGGACTTGAATGAATTCGCATTTAGATGTCCCGTTTGGTGCACATGAGGGTGGTAGAATTGGGGATTGATTGAGTTGTTGGGGTACTGTAACTCGCAGGCTTCATGTTGAGAAATGATCCTTGCTTATATTGATTTATATGATGAGTTATAATGATTTCTAGCTACGAAGTTATACGACGCTTGCAGAAAGGAAACCCAATTCCTATCCCCTTCTCCGCCAGATAGAAATCCGATCCTGGACAATACCATTTGAGTCAATCCCAGTTGCGTGCGTTCGCCCAGGTTGCCAGTGCGTCACACGAAGAAGCCCCCGTCCATTTGGACTGCGTTGTACATCGTCGAGTGCCTCCCCTCCCGCATAGCTAAGATACTTCAAGTAATCCTCCGACGAAGCCGCAAAGGGTGGTCCCAGTTCCAACGGGTCCTTGTGTCGAGGATATTCAAGGCAAACGAGATGCCCAAACGGAGAGGGGGCGAGGAGCTCAGTTTGTCGCTGAGCCCACCTTGGACGGAGCCGTGGGTTTAGAGCGCAGAAAAACTGGTATCAACCAAGCAGTTGAGTAGGGTTCCCATTGGACATGGGGAAAGGCGTTATTGACCTACCGAATGATCATATATCAAGTCAAACGAGTTCCGTTGAAGACCGAGCTCCTCTAACCATCCATCCTCGAAAAAGTCACCCTGCACAAAAGTGATTGCCCCCCTCCCAATCTCCCTGTTCCTTGCCGGATAGTTCGCACTTGATCGAGCTTCCTCTTTTCTACACGCTTCAACTGCCGATTGACCACATTCCAGACCATAAGCGTCGTAACCGAAGCTGGCGAGAAGGAGTACATCAACACCTCTTCCGCAACCCGGTACGAGCGCCTTTTGCCTATACCGCTCCCCGTTTGCTATATTCGTGGCTATGGGACCACCGAGGGTAGCGCGATGTTGAACCAACGTATCCTCCAATGCTGGGTTTGGAAACCCTTTGTCCCAGTTCAGACAGTCTCCTCGATCCCATAGTTCGGCCCAGCCGCGAACGTAGGTTTCGCCTTTATACTGAGCTAGGAATTGCGGGACAGAATCGCGAGGGTCCACCTTCATTTTTCTTGCTTGTTAGGGTTCTTGTTTTGGGCTGAGGAGTTGGAGTCTGAGGGCATCATCATCCAATATATAAGCCACAGAAACAGGCGGGGGTCTACCTCTATGGATGTATGTCCACTGGTACTTTTACTTATATGCAGCCCGGATCACCTTTTACTAATCGATCTCCTTGCGTCTAGAAACCTGGACGACATGGCTGGCTGAAAACCCTGCAGATTCGTGAGTTGTACTGCCTGACCGCTGCATCATTTCCCCTGGCCAAAGTCCATACATTCCCGTATCTAAGCGCATATGTCGGGGAATCATTTGATGTCAACCCGGATATACACGCTTTCCCCCCGGGATCCTATATCCTCAAGCCTTGCATTACGAAGCAGAGAGCCAGACATCACACTAGAAAATGTCACTTTCTTTCGGCCGGAACGGTTTGAGAAAGTAGGATCAAGGAGGGTGATGGCATGATTCATTGAGCATCTAGGAACGTGTGTAGAGGATCTTTTCTCACTCTATTGCTTACACGCTGGGTAATATACCTGTCTAGAACGTCTGGCCGATCATGAAAGCTCACCCCGTGCTCTGACCGTCTGTCCCCGGGTGGAAGTACATCGTTAGCCCAAGCGGAGAGGCGATCTCTGGCTGGTGGCTTGAGTGATACCGTTTGAATCAGCCTTTCGGACACTACCGCAAGTACAGATATGCCGGCATACATACTTTACATACTTTTAATAGCTGAGTTGGCATAGCCAATGAGGCCCGAATGAATGCAACCTTGCCAGGTCACTTTCACAACTCTAAACAGGATGAGCACATACGTACTCGTACAATACCGTAGAGGGTCTGTTGATTTACAGCCCAACACATGCAGTGCAGGGCCTCAGCTGGAAGCATCCCGAGGCAACGATCTTCGGGATGATGATGTGGCGTAGTAAATAAATACTACAGTAGATACTACAATCGAAACATGTCCGTATCAGACAGTACAAGGCAATCTTGCAAGTCGAATGAATACCGTGGAACATGGACTTACTGGATACATGGTGAGTAGAACAGGGATGAATGGACATAGACTGCATTACTGGATGAGACCAGATTCCCAATGTGTTTGGTGTACAAGGTATGCTACGATAAGATCACTGGACGATCCATTCACGGAACAGGAGTAAATATACAAACGTTGAGCAGGCGCTCGTTAGATAGAATACGAACAGTCTGGCAGAGAAGTAGTGCCCTCCTTCGTTAATCGAATTTGTTTATCTGCTGATCTTTAGTCCTTCCGGATACGGCCTTTGTAGGGTTGACTACGTTGACTCCTGACGCCCCTGATCCAGTAATTGGGGCTATCGGCATACAATAGGTGGTAAGATAATCTGTCCAGACTGGATATTGGTATCGTGCTAGTATTCGGATGGACCAAATCAGATTGGATTATTGATGAGGATAGGTGTAGGCCGTTGTACAGTATCAGGTCCTCCTTTTGAGAGATAATCTTGCCCACAAGGCCTTAGTGGTATGCAGCCGCACCTATAGTCCGACAGAACGTCTTGAAAATATTTCAACCAGACTTCGGGCAATCCATTTCGCTCGGTAGTTGTTGCTTATGGTCGATTTCGCGCTATCTGTCAGATATGGACGAAAAGTCATGACTTGCAAATGATCGATTAGTTCATTGTAAGGCTCTTCATCCAGCCCTCAGTAGCATACTGTGGTCAAGGCTTATTATTCTCCTTCCATTGCCGGAGTAGCTCTCTTCCATAATTATTTCCGTTCGGTGTCCTCACCACGGTATGCACGTGAAACCTTTCTGGCTCTGAGTTCGATAGGTACATCCCACATTTGCTGTCAAGTTCGCAAATAAGGACGGGACTATTTATACAAAACTGGAACAGATCGCTTTCCATGTATTTGCCCATCCACATGGTCCAAGTATCATCCAAATGGGCTCTAACATCAGCCATCCTCGCAATCACAGACCCCTCTGGGAGAAAGTCGATGAAGGATTCAGTAAGCCGTAGCAATAGTTCTTTGGACGCATCGGAAAATACAAACTTGCACACCACTGCAAGGAATCACTCGATTATCCTCATAGTTACCCGCCAAGTTGCGTCCATCCGCCGGGTGTGGAAAGCCATCGGGCATATCTGGATGATCGAGTTGGCCATATATAACCGCTGCTTTCCTGGTTTCCTCTGAAAGACTCTGCATTAAGCGCACAGCTAGCTGCATCTCGAGTGAAAACAATTCGGTGCCTGCATGCTCCCCTGCGTCGATTTGATTCGGCCCACGGCCAAAAGAAAACAGGCGAAATGACCATTTGGTCTAAAGCAAAGCAACATAAAGAGAGACGATGACCCCATAACGACCACGGATGCATTACCAGCCAAACTCGGCATGCTTGCCCTCATCATCGACAATTTTCAGAAACAAATCTTTGTTTTCCCCCTCAACGGCAGCACGCGCGATAACTTCACCACCCTTATCGGGGTCCTTATGGCCGCGGAATCCTCCAAACGCCGTCCGGCAGTATCCCGGCTCGACGAGAACAGTCGGGATATTTTCGTCTTGGAGCGTGATAGTGTCGACGGCTGCGAGCATATTGACGGCTGACTTACTGCTGCGGTAAACTGGAAATTTGTAATTCCAGATGTTATACGGAGAGCTTTCCGAAAGGGCGATGCCGAACATCCCTAGGCCGCTAGTGACAGTGACAACACGGCGTTGAGGATATGTCGATGCACGTATCAACGGCAGGAAAGTCTCATTCATGACTGCGACTCCAAATACATTCGTTTCGAACACGGCGCGGAGGTTCTCGCGGAGAGTGGCATTGTCGTTTGGAGAGCGGTTAATGCCAGCATTGTTCACCAGAACGTCGAGATGGCCGAATTTGTCCTTCACGATTGCAGCAGCGGCGAAGATAGACTCATCGTTGTCTAAATCGATAACAATGGGGGTGAAGTTTGTAAGGTCCGAGCCAGTCTTAGATACGATGACCTTGACGGCCTCGTCGGCCTTGGACTGCGAGCGAGCCGCGGCGATAAGGTGGTATTTGTTCGCTCGGGCCAGTGCTTTAAGAGCTTCGTGGCCAAGGCCCTGGTTGGCGCCGGTGACAAGGATAACGGGCTTCGAAGTCATGATTATGCGTAAACAGTGAAGCTTTCTCGTTTGTTAGGTGCTGTTGTGATACCTATAGAGCTGCTAGGGTTTAATATACCTAGGCCCTGGCATAACTCCGGTGCTAGTCGGCCTTAAGTCGCCGGACTTTAAGTGGACTTAGCCTATGCCCGGAATCTAGCTTGAACTGGTAACATCGATGATTATCATGTAAGATCGCCAGCAAATATGCGCCAATCGTAGGCAAGGCGACCCAGGTAAGATTCCACCTTTGAAGACCATGCCAAAGATCAGATCACTGGCGCCATTCCCGAGTTGGACTAGCTGAGATATAAGTAAAACAGATCATATAACAACGTACACAGCTAATCCAGTTTAATAAAGGTTGATCAGCCAAAACCGTGCCCTAATTCGAGCTCTACATAATTATGCGGATATATGTTCAAGTCGTTAACTAGAAAAGAAGGTAGGTCACTGCATAGTAGGTCAGTGCCAAAAGTGATTAATGTAGTGGCCCCAATTTCATCTACAGGTGGATGTTATAGGCGTGGTCGACTTAAAACGAATGGATTAGATTGCCAGACTTAAAGCCCCATATGAGGTAACAAACGCGGATCGGTTGTACTGTCTACCTACATACCCTCTCCTTAGGTTCTAGGCTGAATCCTGACATCTGATGCCCCGGTAGCCGCCTTGATGTCTTCGACCAGATCCTCAATACTGGTCATGTAAGTTATGTCGTCGTATTGATGGCTGCCAACAATCATTCCCACCACAGCACCACTTGGCTTAAAGACTAGCGCGCCAGAATCCCCTGGCCGTGAGAATGGCTGTCCACACCCTAAAATGACATGCTCACGTGTGGGCTGCGTCACTACTTGGCCGTGAGAGACAATGGTTGCAAACCTTGCCTCCTGTAAATAGCCATATCTACCAACTGTGTACCCGGTGGCCCGGCCACATTTGAATTGTGTGCCGGTGGCGCCAACAGACACAGAGGGCTCGGTCCTAAGCGACAATTCGTCTCCGGCTGGGATGATGCTTGTCGGACCAAAGGTAAAAACCTACATAGAATTAGCTGAAAGTCCATCAAATAGTAAAGATAGCAAGTGAGGGTGATCCTTTCTCATTTCTTACGTTGTTGTCTCCCCATCGGTGAGATGGTATTCCCAGGATGGCCCAGTCCAACGTCATTGGCAAATCTTCTCCACGTGTTTTGAGCCTCATATTGCCCGTCGCACCTTGAACATGTCCCAAGTATTGGCGATTCTGATGCGTAAAAGACTCAACTTCCTGCACTTGCCTTTCCAGCTCAGCGATGTATTTTCGTTGCATCTCCAGGTACGCTCTGTGCGGGGGAATCAAGAATCCGGTAGGGTCCCTATCCACCTTCCCATACTCAATGTAATCTTCATTGACGGCGCATTTCAATCGATCAATGAGCTCATTCTTATGCTCAGCTAGGTCCTTTGCGCTCGGCGAGTCTACCCGTAGGTGTTCATTAGCGATGTCGTTTCTCATCACACCATGCACGCGGTATTTCGCTAATTCTTTATACCATTGGTCAGTATCATTTGAAACTTGAAGAAAGGGTCTGAAGGCGAAGGAAACATACCTGGTTCATCTTCTGGAAGAACAACATGAGAGCATGTCAGGCCATAAAGGTACCAACGGCCATTATCCGGGTTGTGTAGCTCAATCCACCCACCAAAGGTACCAGAGCCTCCTTCATACCCATGGTGCCCGACACTTTGGCCGACTTGGGCATTGTCGGCAAGTGCTGATTTGGGAAATGCGGGTTTCGGCAATGCTGAGCCAAGCTGGACTATTTCGTCCCTTTTGACTTTGACTGCTAAGCTCCCAAGGGCGAAACCATCGAGAATAGAGATAATCATTTCCCTCGTATCCCGCCAATCCTTGTCGGTATCATCCACAGTGACCAGGATTGTCGAGGGGTTCAAGGCGCTGTCATCATTCTTACCAATACGATGGCATCCGATGGAATTCCAGCCTCGTGTGTTGCAGTTATGAAGGATAGTGTTACGGACTTGGGTCCAGATTGGAAAGACAGGGTCTGCTGGGGGCACGGGGTGAATCTTGTCTAGTTCCACTGCCCGTCTGTCACAGATTTCAACTGATATATTTTGGATCCCCTGCCCGAAGAGGAACTGTCGAACATCACGACTTGGGGTGACCCAGTCCTCATTCAGGCTACGCTTGGTTGCCCGGATGAACACAGTGGTCACAGGGCCAGCTTCAGTTTCAAACTCCCATTTGCGTCCGCAAAAACTGACAGCATGCACATCCACATTGGCTCTTCTTAGGATGGATGTAATGTGTTCAGCAAGAGCGGGCTGGTCTCTCTGAAGGCGATGGAACAATCTGTTTCCGGGGAGTATGGTGAATGACAATGCGGGAAGAGGGCAAATGTAAGGGCCACCTGCGCGGAAGTCTTCATTTACGAAGCCATCCCATGCTTGGGTGTCTTCATCAGAGCTGGATTCTCTGCTGCTGCGGCTTCTTCCATCTGGCGAAAGTGAAACAAAAGGATCTTCTACCAGATGAAGGATCTTTTCCGATGCGGCACAGAGCTCGGTTGAGCCACCAGAGCGGGTGGTGCTAAATGTGGCCTGTGTAGTAGACATTTTGCTTTCGACAGGAATAGGCCTGGATGGGATAATTCCGAAATAGAAAGCGAATGTGGATGACGAACGCAACAACAGAGTTGTAGGGTGAATGGCAAAGGATTGAGGAAAAGGGGGTTCATATATGTCAAGGAGACTGTAGCCTACAAACCCGTAGGCACCATCCGTCGGCAACAGGCAGGAACTACCTACGGCTGCCGGCTCGCTAGGCCAGCACGTATCATCTAAGACTACTCGTTCGAATCATCAATCAATCAGCTTTCTACAACGTCAAGCTTCCTTTGAAGTTCGGTGTTTGTCTCCAGCTGAAAGGACTAGCGTCTTAATGCATTAGGGCAAGGTTATTATGTGCATGATGTTAGAGCTGGGCGGGGATACAGTTATATTCAAAACTGGCAAGAGCCAATCCTATTCAGTTTATTATTGTGAGGTAGAGTCAAAGAGTTACATTCAGTCACATTGCCTGTCGTGGATCTTTGTAGAGAGGCTTACCTCCCTTTGTAGTGATTGGAGAAGGCACAATGCAATCTGAAGGTCTTCCTGCAGTAGTTTTCTTTGCCTGGTCATGATTTCTGCCATTGTAGTCATGAATATGCTCTGAGCCTATCGAACTCTATTTCTTACGGTCAAGGTGGGAGCGTTTCCTGCAGGGGTCAATGAGGTAGTCGCCGTCCATTCTTTTGCGTCTTGACACTTTGAGACACTACAGTCAATCGACTATCATGGAATCATCAGTCAGTCGTTCTGGTTCAGTCGCGCAGTTGCTTTTCTTTCATTATTATTACGTCGTTCTCTGCCTGCTAGTCTCTGTATCCTATCGTTGTTGCGTGGTTCATCAAAGGCCATATCGTCTCGCTGGCACAGAATAGAGAAAGGGATGGCAAAAGGAACGGCAAGGAACCGGAAGAGTGGGCAAAAACAGATGATATAGGATCATGGACAGTTCATTTCCTGGCTGACTTCAATTGGCTGCATTATACTGTCTTGATAGTTGCCACTGAGGCTCATCGTGTGTAGTTTCTTCCTCTTGTATACTTTCTTCAAAAGCAAATTCCATTTCCACTGTGGGAGCATCGTCATCCTCAGCTTCTTCTTCCTTGCTAGCACAATTGGTGCAGCCTCCTTTGTTTTGGCAGGAGCAGACTCTGACAGTCTTCTCCTGAGCTTCGTTGATCCTCCTGGACTGCTCGTTTTGTTCCATCACCTGCTTTTTTGTCCTTTTTGGAGTTGAATGAATATTAAAATCCAGCCGCATCACGACATGAGCTCGCGCATAAACAGACAGTGATGGAGGATGTAAGATTTGGTGCTTCATCGGAGCCGCAGCAAAGCTCCATTCCAGCAAGCCTCGGAGCCGCACCGTGTACAAGCGTCTACTGGCTGGGTCGGTTCAAAGCGGCAGATAGACGGGATCGTCATCATGAAGTCGACAGGAGTTGTATCAGCTCTTGTAAACCATATTATCTAACTACTGTAGTTATTGGAATGACAGCTTAGTACTCAAGCTACTCCGGATAACTTAATACCCTAACATGTCAGTGCACAACTTGTCACTTGGTCTGTTACTGCAAACCATTTCAAGTAATTTTTTGGCCACAACCATACATTAACACTGTCGAAATGACATTTATATCAACTTGCTCTTAGTCTTTGTTGGTTTTCGGGAGAGCTTCAACGTTGCCCTTGGATAATCAATGTGGGTCGACCAGCGGCACCGAGTATCGGAACCGATGGACATTCTCAACGACTCAGTGGGAAGATGCCTTATTTAATAGGTCTTGAACAGCCAGCCTGTGGTAGAGTATCCATGTTCACGTCCACAATTAAACCATGACAATGTTCAAACCACCCGCCGTTGTCATCGTGCCAGGCTCATGGCACACTCCGCAGCACTACAAGCGCCTTATTGATCGACTAGCCGCGTGCAAATACAAAGCAGTCGGAGTACCACTGCCTTCAGTCAACTCAAGTCCTCCGCTCGCCAGCTGGGACAAGGATGCACAAGCTGTCCGTCGGGCGATCATGGCGAATCTGGATACCGGCCATGATGTCGTCGCGGTGGCCCATTCCTTTGGCGGTGTCGCCATGTCCGAGGCCGTCAAAGGCCTGGGCAAGGAAGCGCGCAACAAGCAGGGTCTCCCAGGAGGTGTCCTGCGGCTGGTTTACATGTGTGCAATGGCGTTGCCAGAAGGGCAGACTCACCTTGGCCAGCTGCAGCCGCGGACACCGGAGGAAGAGGAGCTGGAGCGGAAACGGCAGGAATACGGGGAAAAGCACGGGGGTATGAAATTTACAGAGGTATGCACTTATTCGGTTTAGCTTTCATGTCTGTGGTCACTGATGAGAATAGGACGGGGCCATACTACTGCCCAAGGACGCTATCCGTGATGTCTTTTACAATCGCTGTGACCCAGCTGATGTGGAAGAGGCCTTGGACCTCCTGGGGTCATTTCCTGCAGGCCCTTTAACCGTCCCTGTGACGTATACCGCCTACCGTGAAATCCCGAGTACCTACATTGTTTGCGAGAACGATAATGCCCTGCCGCTATTGGCACAGGAAAGAATGATTGCGCAGGGTGAAGGCGTCTTTCATGTTGAGCGGTGTCAGGAGGGACACTCGCCATTCCTGAGCAATCCGGACTTTATTGTGGGCTGTATTCGCAGGGCTGCTGGAGAGAGTATATGAGGTGGAAAGAGATTCGTGTATTTATTCAGATCAGATCTATGCCTTAGGCATATATTCCTAGTTAAAATAAAGTAAAAGAAAACGTTGACATTGACTCTTTTCTGAGTTACCATTCGGGCCTATCATCATTGGCTGACCCGATTCGTCCCGTTTCTTCGTCCGTTCTTTGCCGGCCTTTTCTCGTGTCCTGCTTTGATATATTCTGTACTGAGTAATACTTAACATTCCAATTTTCATGCTGTCAAGTCACAAAATCTACACAAGGCGATGATACCTTCGCAGTCCCAGCGTCGCCAGAACACTAGCTGCGACCCATGCCGACGCTCCAAACGACGGTGCTTCTTCTCATCGTTCACAGATGGAGCGACTTGCGCCAATTGCAAGCGCCTAGGACATTCTTGTACTCTCGAGTTTGTCGCATCCAAGTCATGTTCTAATAAGAGGAGACGGCAAAATCCATCGCCGCAATGGGATGGGTTGGATGTTGCAGACCAAGCTGTTGAAGAGTTCATTAATTTTCCAAGTGGCGAATATCCTGCGGCCAGCCAGGAAGAAATGCTCTCATGGCTCAACATGGATGCTATGGAAAATAGTGATACATGTGGTCCGGGAAACACAGAGTCGTCTGATTTACATACACCTTCACGTTCAAACGCTGAAGTGATATTCGGGGCACAGAGTGAGAGTCAGCTATCTCCCCCGTTGCCAGGTTGTCCTGACGGGCTTCAAACCCCTTTTCTACATGAGACTCGATACATTGTTGGCAGCTCGCCTAACAGCCCCATATACCTGTTGAACACTAAATTGGATGCAACTATCCTGGACAAACGCCTGGCTCATATCCATAATACGATTGTGACGGGCTGCGCATCCAGATTCATGGATTATGACTGCAATTTATATGCAAAGACACCTGGCTACCAACTGGAACATGGACATTGTGAGGGCTTATATAAAAAATCACCAGTACCCCTTACCCTTGCTCCAAATACCGTCTCATCTGAGCCAACCGTCTCAGCATCGCAGTCAAATAATTCACCCTCCGTGCTGACTCAGGCCTTTGGGCAGCCAGAACCTGGCAAGAGAGGGATGACTCCGCAGGTGCCCTCATTAAATGATGCTGGATGCCAGATGACTGTGTTTGGAACCATCCGCTTCCTGGATCATTTCAGCGACCTTTATGGCAACCGTCTTTCACCGTCTGCGCGGAGACAGTCAGATGCAGTATTGAAGGCGGTGCTTCGAGCATTTTCAATGCAGTGGTTATCCATATCCGAGTCTGCATCGACCGCACAGGGTGATGTGACCAAGCAACAGGCGACCTGTGACCCACTGACAAATGCATTTTATGATGCCTGGTTTGAAGCGAGATCACTTATACAGAAGGCACGGCATATCCGATCGTTCAGAATCGTATATGCGATCCTACTATTCGATGGTATCTCCATTCCGACAAAAACGACCGAGTCTGTTGTAGCGCATGAGTTTCTTGACCTAGGCCTGGAGAAACTCTGTCATCTGGACGATCTTGTCAAGAAATATTGCGCTACTCTCGGACCACAGTCCATTTATAGTACTCACCTAGAAGCCAGCCTCAGTGTCGTCCGTTGGGGAGGATATATACGTGATATTGGGGCTTCGCTCCTGACAAACCGTCAATGCAAGCTTCCATGTGCTGCAAGCCATGTAACAGATGATTCAAATGGTATCTCCCAGCTTGAGACTTCAACCGCGTTAGCAGAAGACCAAACAGCACCTTCCTTTTACGACTCGATCTGTGATTGGTTTAATAACTCAAATACCCATCGTGATCTGGGCGACGATATTCCTCATATATGCCGCAAAGCAGTTGCAGAGGCCTTTTCCGTCTGGGGCCAGATAATCGAAGTAAAGAACTTGGTCTCTAAGCCGACACGGCCTTCACAGTTATCTGATGCTATTTGCTCAGCTGTGACGGCTGTTGGCAAATTTGACCATTTGTTCCGTGCGTTTATGACCTATTGTTTAGATAACTTAGAACATCTTCCCATACCTTCGAAAGCTTCTTCCGGTCAGTCTTACACATATTCCCATCGTATGAGCCTACTGACAAGCCTCAAACCAGTTTCGATTGAGATTTTCTGGGATTTTGCTGTCCTTATTCTCGCTGAATCAGTGACAGCTACCATAAACAGCCCCTATTCTATCGAATCCCACTTAGTATCTAGTATGCATGCCTACCAAATGGAAGCGGTGTCGTCGATAGCGCGAACAGTTGACCGCATGCTGTCTATTCCTGCAGAGGAAAGCTTTAACCTCCAAAATGGCTTAAGTGCAGAGGTTCCAATAATTGCTTATCATATCACACCCATTCTGACAGCGGCGACTTTTGAAAAAGCCGTTGAGAATATAATAAGCTTGCATTTCGCACCACTTTGCAGTACGGATGTTCGGGAGAATGAGCCATTAGATTCACTCACTGAACATGCCTGGAAGCAGCAAGTGGACATTATAATGAAAGGGATCAACTCGCTTGCTATGACCGTTGGCGGGTCGGAGGCTGCAAATATTGTTTCTCAGTCGCTGTTGCGGCGACACGGAGACATTTTATCTGAGTGTTGGTCTTCCGACTTTAGCACATAAAGTCTAGAAGTCATTTGCCACCGGAGGACCGAGCAGTTCGTTCATTTTCACCTTGACGGCAGTATTGTTCCCGTGTCGCCCGGGGACTTGGAAGCAGTCTCATTTTGTCTAAATTTTAATTGTCCAAGAACATCATCGCCACTCCTAAATTGAATAAGTGTCCGCTAATCAATATGCGGAACCGAGCACGTCGGAACCGATGGGAATCCAGCCCTACTTCCGAAGGATATATGGACAACGGACCGTAGTGTGCTCGTCTGTATTTGAAGAGAACGCGGATGACTCTCATTTGACTCCTTTTTACTCATCGGAAAGCTTTGATTCTGGCTTTTCTCACTTTTTTTTTTTTTCCAAATCATGCTGTCGGTGCTTATTGCTTCCCTATTTGCTTACCTACTTCATAATTGTCTGGTAATTATCTGGACTATATATTTCCATCCTCTACGAAACATCCCTGGACCTAAATTATGGATCGCCTTTCCCCTCCTCCGTTATATCGCACTTGTCCGTGGACGAATAGATGCAGACATGCAAGTTTTTCATGATAAATATGGCAGTGTCGTCCGCTTCGGGCCGGATGAGGTCTCCTTCATCACCGCCCAGGCGTGGAAAAATATCTATGGCTTTGGTCCCCAGCAACCAATTAAGATCCGACAGTCGACCAGTAATCCATCGGATATCATCAGCGCCAATGATACAGATCACAGTCGTATGCGCAGAGCCTTGTCGCACGCCTTTTCAGCCAAAGGACTACAGGCCCAGGAGCCCACCCTAATAAGCTATGTGGACAAGCTGATTGTGAGACTGAAAGGCTTTGCAGAATCGCAACTACCAGCAGACATGGTCAAGTGGTACAACCTGACCACATTTGACTTAATCGGGGACCTAGCGTTTGGACGACCATTTGGAGGCCTCGAGTCCTCAGAGTATCATCATTGGGTGTCGACAGTATTTCAGGCGGTTCGGGGCATGACCCTTGTGAGACTGAAAGATGCATATCCGGTTCTTTTCAAATTCATGCACGTTTTCCTCGCCCCAAATCGCTTATTGGAGGCACGAAAAAGGCAGATAGAACATAGCGAGATAACTGTTAAAAAACGGCTCCAGAGTCAACTCACACGCGGCTCCGCTGATTTCATGGAGAGCATGCTGCATGGCGGGCTCACTGATAAAGAGATGGAGGCCAACGCTAATGTCCTGATTATTGCTGGGAGTGAAACAACCGCTAGCTTACTTTCCGGAGTGACCTACTGGCTACTTCAATCTCCGGAAGCGATGGCCAAAGTCACTCAAGAGGTTCGTTCCGCCATGAAGACGGAAGACGAAATTACCTTTCATAACACTGCTGTTCGACTCCCATACATGCTCGCTTGTCTCAAGGAGGCCCTCCGAATGTATCCCCCAGTTCCTTCTGGGACTGAGCGGATAACGGTCCCGCCAGTCCCAATTGAGATATCAGGACATCAGATACCCCCTGGAGTAAGGAATTCTGATTACCTTTATTTTACCTGATAGATCATGCTAACAGGTCGTAGACAAGGGTAGCCGTTCATCAACTCGCTGCGTATAGATCACCCTTGAACTTCCACCGTCCGCATCACTTCATCCCCGAGCGTTGGTTGCCAGAAGCAAAGGATGATCCATCGTCGCCGTTTCATCATGACAACCAAGATGTCCTTCAACCATTTTCAGTCGGCCCAAGAAGCTGCCTTGGAAGAAACCTGGCAAACAGTGAGATGCGTGTGATCTTGGCTAGGGTGCTCTGGAACTTTGATATCGAGATTTGCGAGGAGAGCCGGGAGTGGCATAATCAGAGAACCTATTTGACATGGGAGAAGCCCCCGCTCATGTGTATATTGAAGGCAAAGACCGATTGCGGATGAGGATTCACCTACTATCATATTTCCTATGAATTGACATTTGCACAATTTGAACACTTGGTTTGAAAGAGCTCATGGAAATCCAAGAACTCCGTCCACAAGAAGGTATGCTAGCTGTTGAAAGACAGTCAACTTGTTTTGTAATTACCCTCAATTTCCCCCCACTGTTAACA
This sequence comes from Aspergillus sp. MA 6038, assembly GCA_003004525.2. Lineage (NCBI taxonomy): Eukaryota > Fungi > Ascomycota > Eurotiomycetes > Eurotiales > Aspergillaceae > Aspergillus > Aspergillus sp. MA 6038. The sequence continues at coordinate 81,798 of PQME02000073.1, read as the reverse complement.
AGTCAATCGCGCTCTTCCCAAGGGCAACCAGACTACAGGAGCTGAGTACTGATATGGTGATCATCTTGGATAAAACACAGCACACTAATTATGATTCCACGCTCTGGTACAGCGCTATTAAACTAGGTGGCGGAAAGACCAAGCCGCCTAAGGGTGCAAACAGGCGTACAACAAGTTATATAAATGGAAAAGACAAATGGCATTAACCCGAAAGTTTGCTGACATGAATCATAAGGACTGACATTACCCGTAGACATCGTAGATAACCATAAGGACCGTGATATATATACCCAAAATTCACATGCACAATTAACCCTCCATCCTATTACGATATGTTCCTAAACCCTATCCCCGCGCTTCCCACTCGCTCTCACTCAAGGCCCCAGCAAGCACCAGCAATCTGTGTCTGCGGCGGTCCAACATCAACAACCTCCTGGCTGCCAACCTTGGTCACACTCCCATCAATACCATGGAAGGTGCAAGTGACACCCAAGGGGGTCGAGATCTTGGAGACGCTCAGGTCGTTGTCTGTATTGTTAGCATACACCTATTATCATACAGGGGGCGGGGAAGCATACTGATAGCGGTATAATGGCCGTCTATTGTGAATTCCTGGGGGAAAAGGGCATTTGCAGCCCCGAGGAAGAGGACTTCGGCGGTGGCAGGGTGGTTCACGTCCGGAACTGGGATAGCCATGGAAGTAGCTACCAGAGCAGCGAAGACAGAGAGGATAGTGAACTGCATTATGCTGGTTGTTTGAGGTGATTTTCTGGATTGGGAATGTTGCTTTATTCTGGATTGCTGGGATGATTGTGTTCTGCTGGAGGGTCTGGCGGTTTATATAGACCAGGTCTACACCAGATTATATATAGCGATCGTATTCATGATGATATTCTATAAATGGATGGGATACGGTCTCAAGCTTGGCGAGCGTCCGCTTTGTGACTCCTATAGCTACGTGTAGTCGTTTGGGGTATACATTGATGTAACCATCATGGCCAAGGTATAGCTATTCAGATCGGGGAATATCTCCATCCACGCCGTATTGCATCCGATTAATACAATAAAGTTTTTGGTTCCGTGGTTAGCCGTACTAATTATAACAGCGGAAGTATATCCTCGATATTCCAATTCGGAAAACTGGACTGAAGAAATGACCGCACTGGTAGACTGTTTCTGGCACTTTCTTTTGTCATGACATGCATAGCTGACAACGCCGCCACACCAACTGAGAAGAATGTCTCAGCAATACGAGTTTTTATTCGCAGCCCTAAATATGACCTCGTATAAAGCTTATATATCAACCAAGACATACCGACGTCCATGTTCGTTTTCTACTTTTACAGATAGGATGATGGTATAGGGCATTCGAAGTATTTATAGATGATGTTAATACTCTCAAGGTTTGTGTTTACTGATGTTCAGGCTTGGTTCGTGGTAGTGAGCTGTTGTGCTCGCTCGGATATGCTATTAGTCAATGGCTGCGCTACTAAGGTTACTTTCGTTCTCTGGATGGAAGCCAGAGAGGAGTAGTCCACTATACGAGAATTGTCTCAGTTGTGGCATACTGTATTGAATACTTCTGACTGAGGCCTAATGGTGGGGGATTAACAGATACTGCGCCTGGATCACGGGGTTTGGCAACTATGCCTGATTGCGCCTTTGTTAGCTGATGGAGGTGCCATAAGAGAGCAAATTTGTGAGTGGAGATCAAGTACTTGTGAGATAATGTATGTAAGCTAGACAGCGTGTACAAGTATACGAGAAGTCTATGACAGCAAAATGTCTCAAGCAGCGGGGGGATTCAAGCATACTGCATTAGTTAGGATGTTAGATATATGATAAACAATAAAGGGAGTATATCCAGGTCGTTCCGGGCCTTGGCCTTGGATATTATCCCACGTCACCAGCGTCGATTCTGATGGCGGACAACGAGATACACATCAGGTGCTTTGCAGACTTTTCCGGATTCTACAAAGGCGCATAGTATCCGATATAGACTAGCCCTTTGGAGTGTGGAATACATACGTACTAATATAGTTTTCTTTCTGATATCGTCTTTCATGGATTTGGTCTTCCAGTAGCCATAACAACAGGCCAATTACATCCCATAAATCAATCCCCTCTAGTGGGCTCGTCTAAAGATAGAATTATGTAAAACCCAACCAATAAGAAGCCACCAGTTGCATGATTAAGCATTCTGCAAACATCTGGATTGTCCAATCAGATAACCTCAAAAAGAACTACGAAGAAATGCGGACGGAAGTAGCCGAAAGCTCCCGCGTAAGACGGATCGCGTATCCGAACCTGATTGCCGGGATGCCGATAGGATTAGACATGGATTGCTGGGCAGAAGGGGTGTAAGGTTGTTTTATCTGCGCCGAAGGGAACAAGGCTGAAGTGAAGCTGAGCAGGAGTGATCATCATAAGTACTGGAGCAGATATCTAGATATCTGTCAGTCCTATGTCTTTCTTCTTTTCTCTTTTATCAATCTTGCTCACTCCGCGAAAGTCCACTGGATGACTTGTACTGACAGTTTCTGAAGCTGTAAAGTCACAGAATATCATCGGCTCACAGCCTTGCAGCCAGGCTCCTGGACAATCTTTGCAGGATCGCCGCAATTCGAAGGACTTCTTAGGACATTTTCTCTCTGTCTCGCCTGCACTGCTCCAACATGAATAAAACACCCATAGGTAGTCTGTCGCAACCAACATCCCTGAATTGAGAGACGGCGGTATCAACACTACCAACTGAAGTACCTACATCGCCTTTTCATTTCTTCCCTCGTCCAACGATGAGCAGCACGAGTATTCCGACTCAAGATGGCTGTCTCTTACGTTGGTATGCAAGTGGTGGAGAGAAGTGGCCGAAATGCTCATGTAACTCCCACCTTACATTCCGAAATGGAGACCTCGGTGTACTGTAAGGGCTACCAAATTGTTGGCAGTACATCCATTCAATAAAGAGTATCCACAATGCTTCCAATCGAGTCTTGCATCTGGATGTTGGAAGAGGCCAGCAAAAGGGGTAGTCCCATTCGTCAACTGACATGGCAATCCGATTATCCTTGGAATGATGAACAATTGTTTGAAAAGACCAGCAAATTTCCACTCTCAAGCCTGGACCTTAGTGGATTACGCTTCAGAGTTCCTTTGGAAGCCATATTCACGCGCTTCGATAGGCCAACTCTCAAGCATTTCCATTTTGGTCGGTTGACATGGTCCAAGCATATGACCTCCGTGATGAGAGAAATAGACGGCTACTGCGACTGGAGTTCTGTAGAGGACGGGACTTTCATCGAGGAATAAGCCCAATATAACCGTCCTAAACCACAGAGTGATCGACAACAGGTGTTACCTAGCAGTTGTCACCGAAAAGCAAACATCCAAACACTATCACTGGTAGCCCCTACCATAGAGCCTGATATAGCCAAGCTACTATTTATCTGGCCATATAACATAAAGCAAGTGACCTTTTTAGGCATACTTGACTTGTGAAGAAATGGCAGATAGGTTGAACCTTCCGGAGACAGGTATTTCCTTTATAACTGAATGGTTGTTGGAGTGAGGGTTTGCTTTTACCTCACTCAATGCCCGGACCTTTGCACCATTGCTTCATTGAGATTCTATCTGAGACTTGGCCTGCTTCTTGCGAGGTTCCCTGCAGAAATGGGCCTCGGGGTGTACCTTTTATTCTGGCAGGTGTTCTGAAGATTCTTCTGACCTTGGGATGTTGACGTACTTTGTGGATGAGGGTCGTCGTTGAGATGCTCTAATGAAGTGGGCTTTGTAGAACAAATACATAGCCCGGGGTATCAAACAATGTTCTCCAGGTGACAAAAGCTTTTCCAGGCTGGATCCCACAAGTCTATTGTCTAAGCATTGAGTGCGCCTAGATTCGTGCTCCATCAAATTAATACTAAGGTATGTCTTTAGGGCCTGCAATCCCACCTCAGCATCAAACGTGCGAACAACATTAGTCTTTCCACCTATATTAATCTTCGCTACATCATTAACCACAATAACCTTTCCAACAATCCTCACTTTATATCAAGCTAATATAACTGGTAGCTCGTTCTTCCTGGATGATTTAAGCTTAAGTTATCTCGCTCGGATCTTCCGCTTCTGGTAATCCATAATGTTATTATACTTCTTCCGGACAATCCCATGTCACTTAGTATCTGTTCCTGAGTTCACGTACAAATGTGATATTGATAAAAACTGCAGTCCGGAATGGCATACTTCTAATTACTATCGGCATGCGAAACAGCCGGGATTCCCGAGGGTGGATTCAACAGTCAAAATTTCCCTTTTCGGAAACCGGAATTCCCGGCATACCGTTTTATAGTGTAGAGATAGAATACGTATCAATTGTACTACGATAGGCCTCTAACCAGAACAACACTTATTCCTACAGCATGTTCTCTTTTATTTCCTTATTGCCGTTGCCCCCGTGCTGGCCTCCAGCCTCAGCCTCGACGGCCTGTATCTCGAAAATGCCCCCTCGTCCCCCCGTCCGTACATCATTCCTCACTATTCTGATTCCAACGTAGGTGCCCAGGTCTACCGATTCCCTGTCACGGGTCCATCATCTGGCTATGCATTTACGTTGATGAGCACCAATTCGCCCAGTAGCGATTCGCTGGGCGTATTGCCGCATATCCACCCAAAGCGCTACGAGAACTTCTTCAACTTCAAGGGCCGCTTCCAGCTGTGGGCGCAGAAGGACAAGGATCAGCAACAGGGGCGGTTGCTCACGCAGGGAGATTACGGTTCCGTCCCGAGGCATACGACGCACACGTTCCAGGTCTTCGATCCGGATACGGAGATCGTTGGTGTTGTGGTTCCGGGAGGATTTGAGTATGGATTCTTCGCCGTTGGAGAGAGAAAAAAAGAAAAAACAAAAAGACATTTTAAACGGATGGGCAGTTGCGAGCTAACATATGTGATTTCTATGCAGGGACCTTTTCTACGCTTTGGGCCAGAACTATTCCACCGGCACTAACACACCCTACACCCCGGCCGCCAGCAACAGCTCCTCTGCCACGGGCCCGGACTTCGGTAGCATCTCCAAGCTGCAATCCTTCGACATCTATGCTCAGCTTGACTTTACACCCCGCCGCGACTTGGTGAATGGCTCTGCCCCCGCGAGCACTTGGCACGAGAAGCAATCCAATTCTCTCGGTCCCCAAGCGACCCGTACTTCGTCGCCAACAACTACGGTCCCAAGTACCTCAACAGCCAGCACGGCATTTATCAGATCGACCAGCTTCTGTGCATGCCCACGCAGTCGCAAGACGTCAACTTCACCATCTCGACTATTCTCATCAATCGGCCCCGTAAGGGACAGACAACCGTGCCGACTTGGGAGGGCCCCGGCGCGGCAGCCTTCGAGGTCCTCGAGGGATCGTTGAAGATCCAGATCGGGGAGTATCCGGTTGCGACATTGCGTATGGGTGATATCGCGTTCATCCCAGCGAAGACGGCATATAAGTACTGGACCCAAGGGGCGCTTACGAAGGTGTTGTACGTGAGCAGTGGACGCGACGGGGTGGACCAGCGGTTGATCCGGGCAGGCAAGAAGTGGGATTATGTAGCATTCCCGCGATACTTGCCCTTCAGGCATAAAGTCAGCGTTGTACAGTCAATGTAGAGATCATAGGCATTGATGTACTCCGTATAGGTACATGCCCGGAGAAATGGCCGAACACGGTAATCTAAGCGACGCTTACCTGATGTCACGTTGTTGGAGGAACTTCCCCTCATACTCAGCCTTTCCTCTTTTCCACGTCTACTATTCCTTGCAATCATTAATGAGACAGCGTTATAGACGCTCACCATGCTCGTTGTCCAACCCGTCACACCGGCGGACATCCCTGCCATCACCGACCTCTGGTACGAAGCCTTCCGAACTTCGGGGTTCCTGGAGCTGATCCCCGACACTCCCGGCATTCGACAGTGGTGGAATAAAGCCAACCAGCACGATCTCCTGCACAAACCCACTGCACGATACTGGAAGGTAGTCGACGATGCGGACGGGACTCTGATCGCCTACGCTAAGTGGGATATGGAGAGTGCGGAGGAGCGCGGGGATCGGTTTCCGCCCTGGCATGCGGATATGAATCAGGCTTGCTCGGGTTTCTTCGAACGGTTGGAAAGGCAGCGGCGGGAGCTGTTGGGGGGGAAGAAAAATTATTGTACTTCTTCCCTTTCATTATTCTGCTTGTCCCCCTTCCCTTATGCCCTTCCCCTCCCACCCCAGCTTCTATTAAATACTTCTTGCAAGATAAGGTATCTACATGCTCACTGCTGTCAAGATCTGGACATGCTCTGCACACATCCCCGGCACCGTGGCCGAGGGGCGGGGTCAATGCTGGTCGCCCGGGGCTGCGAAGAGGTGGATCGGGACCGCGTCCCCGCGTATGTCGACGCCAGCCACGATGGGGAACCAGTGTATGCACGGTATGGATTCAAAGATCGGACCATTCCTGGGCTTGCGGCGGAGGGTGTCAAAAATATGGTACGCGAGCCAAAGTCGTGATACAGGCAAGCATATGTCATTTGGTACCGTCAGTTAGCATACAGAAAGAGTCGAGGCTGTACTCTGGCTTCCTGGTTCTTTGGGGATGGAGTATAGCGCGTTAGTACAGTAGCATATACGGAGTATGGAGCACTACTGTATGCATCCCATACGCCGTAAGCATTGAATATCAAACGTTGTATTGGCCGGGTAATAGCGTCACAATGTGACTGCAGGCTCATCCGTAGGGTGCCACGAAAGAGGGTATTTCTAGCCTGTTCACGTACTTCAGAGTACAGATCCAAGTCCTCGGCCGAACCCAAAGTACTGTCTGTTCAAGTACTACGCCGCAAAACCATTGTAGGGACACAGGCAAATGGTAGACAGTGTGCTAATGCAACGGCAGCACAACAAACATCGCACTTGTCAAGTGTTAGCCGCCGCCAAGATGTGATTCCGCAGGATATCCTAGCCATAGCAGCATAGGGCTCTCGGCATAGCCACCAATGCATTAACTTCGGACGGACTGGTTTTTGTGGCGTGATGGGTTGCGAGGGTTTTCATGAGATTGTTTTGCTACTAGATTGAGAACACCCTGCAGAGTACGGAGTAGATCTTTCAGGAACGGGAGATTTAGATCCGTATTCCGTATATTAGTGCAATCAGTCATTTTCGGATCGCACTCGCACTAGTACTCCGGATTGGATGATTTGAGACAGGTCTTCATCACCACGAGACTGGGACAGGCCCGGGTTACCTCATGTCCCAGAAAAAGGGCAGTGCTGCTGTTCCCGAAAAGGCAAATGCATAAGAATAATCAAACATGTGTACAGCGTTTCAGATCCTTCCTGCGGAATGTTGTATGCATTGCTATTTCCACAACAGCTAAACCATATGGGACGGTGATGTGCAGCACTATTGAAGCCCGGACGAATTGTTTACTGCCAGGACGCCGGGCTCTTGCCTGACCCCAAACTGTCTTGCATATTGCCGGCAACAGGATGGCCATTACCAAGCACCGAGGGCTCGACCGATGCCAAGTGCCAAGCCAGTTAGTTCCACTCCGAATGCACATCTGTTGATGTCCTTTGGTCTCGGAGGTGCCAGCAACGATGGATACTCGTTGTTTCGGGCCATTGCTGGCCGTATCCATACGCTAAACCCGGTGTCCACTAATAGCATTAATGCTGTCATTCCGTTCTCTGAGTCTTGCCAAGCTGGATCTACCGGACGTGGTCTCATCTCGTCTCATGTCCGGTGCAAAACAAATAGACGAATGAATGCGTGCAGAATCACTAAGAGGGAAGACATACTGCCCATGGAACGTTGAGCTGATTAAATAGACCAGTAGCACTTGGATTTGAAGGACTAGAGACGGCGTTCGCCAGACCGATAGAGAGCACGGTGGACATTCCAGGCGAACCTTCGATAGCACTAATCAAAAGCCGGCGTCTTCTAGGCCAATCTGCTCGAATAAGCACGGGTCTTGGCTGCGGACAGTGCGCGCTTCTCGATAATCAATTCCATGTGGTTGGTGGTTTGCTTGCCCTGTATTACCCAAGCCTTGCAGAATGAATGGATTATTATTGTGTCCATGCATGCTACCATCCAGACAGACATTACCACCCCTGATGTCGGTTTCTCGATTTGGCCATCCCTATAAGATGTCCTGGAGTATTACTTACCATGCCGCGCTTCTTTCCTCCCTTTTGTTTGTATACCGGAGTTACAACCGTCGGAAGCACTAGCCAGGCTGCTGTTATACATAAATAAATAGCCCCCCCTTGCTTATGCCATATTTCAATCATTCGTACCTCCCCTGGTTTCGCTTAACAGCTCTGCATAGCTGAACGCTGAACCTCAACGAGATGCGTGCCCTCAGTCTGGCCGTCTCCGGCCTCATTGGCATTGCCAATGCTGCTTGTCCGTATATGACTGGCGAGCTGAACGCCCGCGATACTTCTTCTTCCAACGATGCCGCTGCTTCCACGGAAGAATTCCTGTCGCAGTTCTACCTCAATGACAATAACACCTATATGACCACCGACGTGGGCGGTCCCATTGAAGACCAAAACAGTCTAAGCGTTGGCGAGCGTGGACCGACTCTGCTCGAGGATTTCATCTTCCGCCAGAAGATCCAGCGTTTCGATCATGAACGAGTATGTGGATCCCACCTGCCTCTGGAGTTTTCCGATCTGACAAAACATATTAGGTCCCCGAACGTGCCGTCCATGCGCGCGGTGCTGGCGCTCACGGTGTCTTCACCTCGTATGGCGACTTCTCCAACATCACTGCCGCCTCGTTCCTGTCCGCAGAGGGCAAACAGACCCCCATGTTCACCCGGTTCTCGACCGTCGCTGGAAGTCGGGGTAGTGCGGACTTGGCTCGAGATGTCCACGGCTTTGCGACTCGTTTCTATACCGATGAAGGCAACTTTGGTATGTTAAAAACGTCCCATGCAAATATCCGTTGTCCATTCTAATTGTTTTAAAGACATCGTCGGCAACAACATCCCCATCTTCTTCATTCAGGACGCAATTCTCTTCCCCGATCTGATCCACGCCGTCAAACCGCGCGGCGACAACGAAATCCCCCAAGCCCAAACGGCCCACGATTCCGCCTGGGACTTCTTCAGCCAGCAGCCTAGCTCATTGCACACTTTGTTCTGGGCAATGGCTGGTCACGGTATCCCGCGTTCCTTCAGACACGTCGATGGTTTCGGCATCCACACCTTCCGCTTCGTCACCAACGATGGTAGCACTAAGCTCGTCAAGTTCCACTGGAAGTCGCTGCAGGGTAAGGCCAGTATGGTCTGGGAAGAGGCGCAACAAGTGTCCGGCAAGAACCCGGATTTCATCCGCCAGGATCTGTTTGAGTCCATTGAGAATGGATTCTACCCTGAGTGGGAGGTAAGCTGGCCATCGACTTTCCATTAATCACCATAGTCAAATGCTAATCGATTATACACAGCTCGGCGTCCAAATCATGGAAGAAGAGGACCAACTGCGCTTCGGTTTCGACCTGCTCGACCCAACCAAGATCGTTCCGGAGGAATTGGTGCCTATCACTCCCCTGGGCAAGATGCAGCTCAACCGCAACCCTCGCAATTACTTTGCCGAGACTGAGCAGGTGATGGTATGTTGTCTTCATCCATATGGACTTGCAGGTATGCCGTGGTCAGCAACTAATAATGAATTCAGTTCCAACCGGGTCACATCGTCCGTGGTGTCGACTTCACCGATGACCCACTGCTTCAGGGCCGTCTGTTCTCCTACCTGGACACTCAGCTGAACCGCCATGGCGGCCCCAACTTCGAGCAGTTGCCCATTAACCAGCCGCGTGTGCCTGTCCACAACAACAACCGCGATGGTGCTGGTAAGTCATGCCCAGAGCCAAGTCAACCATGATTGAAAGGACTGACAAGAATGTGAACAGGCCAGATGTTCATTCCTCTGAACCGCGACTCCTATACTCCCGGCCCTCGCACGACCAACTCCGGTGCCCCTAAGCAAGCTAACCAGACCGTGGGCAAGGGCTTCTTCACAGCGCCTAACCGCAAACTCACTGGTACCCTTCAGCGCACCGTCAGCTCGACCTTCAGTGACGTGTGGTCGCAACCGCGCCTCTTCTACAACTCTCTCGTCCCCGCCGAAAAGCAATTCCTCATCGACGCCATCCGCTTCGAGAACTCAAACGTCAAGAGCGATGTCGTAAGGAACAACGTGATCATCCAATTGAACCGCGTCGACAACGACCTTGCCCGTCGCGTCGCCCGTGCTATTGGCATCGAGGAACCCCAGCCAGACCCAACCTTCTATCACAGCAACAAAACGGTCGACGTCGGCACCTTCGGTGGGAAGTTGAAAAAGCTCGAGGGTCTCAAGGTGGGATATCTCACGTCGGTTGACAGCCAGGCTTCCATCCAGGACGCTTCTGCCTTCCGCGACAGCCTCTCCCAGAACGGCGTTGACGTCGTCGTTGTCGCCGAACGTCTCACCAAAGGCGTCAACCAGACCTATTCCATCTCTGATGCAATCCAATTCGACGCTGTCGTTGTCGCCAACGGCGCTGAGCGCCTCTTCAGCTTCTCCAGTTTGACCGGCGGCTGTGTGAACGCCACTAGCTCCTCTGCTTCAACTCTGTACCCCGCCGGCCGGCCGTTGGAGATCCTCATTGATGGCTTCCGCTTTGGTAAGACCGTTGCTGCTTTGGGGAGTGCCTCGTCTGCTCTGCGGAGTGCCGGTATCGCCTCACCACGCGAGGGTGTGTACCTCGCTCAATCAGCGACGGACAACTTCGTCAAGGATATCAAGGAGGGTCTTCGAACTTTTCGATTCCTGGATCGTTTTGCTATTGACAGCTGATGGTGTGTCATGGCATCAGGTGGAGGCGTTTCGATGATATAGCGAGTGGCTTTTTTGCTGAATACCTTTTTTTTTTTTTCCCTTTCGATTGTGCATATTGTCATATTATTCGCATCATGAATTGCGTTAGATTTTCCTGTGTATTTACTAGTTAGCTAGTAAATGGACAAAGGTACGGAGTACTTAGATTATTCAACTCTAGCGAGCTGATTGGTGGCATAGGGCCTTAAATAGGGCCTTAGAAATGGACGAACCAAATGAAGCACGCATATATAGTCAATGCAGTTATATTCGTATGCTAAACCAAAGCAAGGATAGTCCAAAATGTCTTTTTACACGTCAAAGTGGCTCGCGTTCATTCGCTTACCCGAATATCCTAATCTATCCCAGTAGGGTTATGCCCGAGGGGGAAACTGCCGACGACGCTGCGAAAAGCTGCCAGTAGACAAAGCTGCCGCATCCCTCAAATGGATATTCCTCCGTCCGCCTTTGCCATCGGCATGGGGGTCCTGGCTTGGTGCAAGAATGGCCCATTCGGCGACTGTAGCACCTACACCGTCCGCTGCATTGCCGTTGGCCTGGTTCCCCGAGATAACCAATGTAGCGTAGTGAGCGGCTTTCACTGGCTTATCTAGCTCGATGTCTGTTGTATTTCCAACCGGAATCGCAATTTCATCCGGGTTTGCAGCTTTCGGGTCGTATGGCTTGGATTGCTTGATATTGGATAGAGTGGTGATCACCCTGACATCTTCGGTCGTGTTCTTAAGAGCCAAAGTAAGATCTCGAATGACCCCATCGTGGAAAAGCACCGTGGCATTGACTGGCGGCGACTGATACCAGTCAAAGTGGAATCCGGACACTAGGGAGTTTGCTTCTGACTCCGCAAAAGAAACAGTCACAGAACTCATATTGGCTGCAGAAGAAGGCTGCCACTTTGTTGAAGATGCTCCGTCCACAACAGAAATGGGGAATTGGCCTGGTTCAAATTCATTAGATGAGGTCACTGGACGACACTGCACAAGGTTGTTGTCAATGGTGTTCTTGGATGCAACCTGCCGGTTGGGAACCGTCAAGGATCCTGTCACAGGGAGCCTGTAGACGGTAGCATTTGGAGAAGGCCCAACGTGGACCTGTATGGTCTTGTTGGCAAAGCTGACATCTGCAGTATCGAGGACAGAGACATTAGCAGCGCGACGAATTGTCGTATGGGTGTAGTTCGAGCTTGCTGCTATAGGCCATCCTCGCCAGTAGAAAGTTCGATACGTAACATAAGGAACCTGCGGCGGCAGGCTCGGGTCAATGTGGATCACGTTATCAGGGTGCAAGCGTAAGCCCAAGTATCCAAATAAAACGACCTGGTTGGCACCACCATGTCCTGTCAAGAAGGGATATGCGGGATGGGTGCCGCCGTTCTTGCTGGCATCATCGACCATTTGCTCAGAAAGCTGGTAGAATGGTGCCCGCACATAGGATTCATAGGAATACTGTGCATATGTGTACGCGGAGCAGCCAGAGGGCGACACTCCGTTGGCAACAATTGAAAAGATAGCCCATGTCATAGCAGGGCCGTCGGGTGATTGCTTATTGGCATACTATTACCGAATCCATCAGCGCCATTCCAGCAGTCTCAGTGGCATGAAAACTCACATAGTCCAGGTCGTTCAATGAATTTTCAGTGGTGTAATTGTTCGTATATCCAAGTGGATACGTATCAAGAACGACATCTGCTTGCTTAACCAAAGCGCTCCCGTTCATGGTCGAGAACTCCAGTGTCACCCCATTCTCCCGTATGAGCAAGACATTGTCGGCCATTTCAATCCAGGTCTCGTTGGCCTCGAGGCCGGATTGCTCGCGAAAGGTAGTGGCGTATGTAAGCGTCTCTGCAATCAGCGGCATCGTAAAGCCTCCAGCATCAACATGGTTTGCGTATTCGTCCTAAGTGAATGGTAAGTAATACAGAGCCTCGTTAGCATAGAAGGCCTTGCATACCGGATCAGTCATATTCCTCAGGGTCCAAGATGAGCCATTGCGCTCGAGCAGGTTCGAATAAAGCGTCGCAACAGAGTCATAGATAGGGAGATGTTTCTCGCGGAAGTGCCGGGTATCACCACTCGCAATCCATTCATACACCATAGAAAGCCCAATATCACCATTTAGATGATATTCGTAATCAAAGCAAGGACCTGTCCCAGTACAATTGCCAAACCTACCACTAGTCCAAGGGTACACAGCTGCCGAAGAATCAAAGTAGGTCTTATTCCTTGAACCAGTAAAAGCAGTCTCAACGTTAGCCAACGCTTGCGGATATTGCTTCACGCGATAATTCGTAATTCTTTGAGCAGCTTCGGGATGGGACGCCACGAGTCCAGGTTGCATCCAAACATCAGCATCCCAGAAGACCTGACCAGCGTATGAATCAGAGGTAAGGCCGCCGACTGAGAAGCTGTCGACGTTGATGGGAGCACCCGAAGTAGCCTTGATTGCGTTCTTGCCAGCTGTGTTCTGTAACAAGTAGAACGTATTGGCAACGGCAATGATGGCCGAGTTGATAATATGTTGGTCATTTGGCAGAGATCCGGTCTTCGGGTTAGTGAAATGGTCAACGGAGTGATCCGGCATCACAGTCGCCCACTCGGAGACGTGAGAATAGAGAGACTTGAGGTAGCCCGTGGCCAGTGCCTTCGATGCGGCCTCTCTAGCTGTTTTCTGAGGGTTGCTAAATGCATCTGAGGAGGCCGCACCGACAAATTTAGTGATGCGTAGTGCTTTGTTTGCTGTAAGTTTGGCGTCTACCCCTTGGGCAATAGAAGATTCGTTGGAACTGATGTACGGCTTGTCAGTTACAAGCCTTCGAGAGGACAAGTCCACATTCTCAGAGCCAGAGAGGTTGGCATAGATATAGGCCGTAACGTTCGATACTCCCCAAGGCCGCACAGCCGAGAAAATCGAACCATCATCTTGTCCAGATTCCACGAAATCGGTACGCACAGCCGAGTAGCCATCAATAGCATTCACGATAGTAGCCTCTGTGTCGACGGAAGGCACAATTTCCATGTCCACCACTGCCTGGTTGACATTTAACTTATTGGCGAATAGTCGGTATATGATGTTGAATGAACCCCTATTGCCTCTGGGGGTCCATTTGTATGACCACGACAAGACACCAGCTTTAAAGTCGTAGGTCGAATGAAAGCGTGTGATGGTCTTGTTGTCCACTGTAGAATCCAGATATGTCTCGTTTCCCAAGTCAAGGATGAGACCACTCCAGTGCGGGACACCACTGATGACGCTGTCGCCTCCATACTGATATAGCCACGGGAAGTTAGAATTGTCGAGTGACGGCTGCGAGTCGTAGAAGCCAGCAATGGTGGCAAATGTCTGCCTTCTGGAAAACAGAGGCCAGTTATTAATCACATCCCCGCTTACTGGGACATCGAGTTCGAAGAATGGCCCAACACTGGCAACATTAATCCCCAGATATCCGTTGGCGACAGAGCCACGGGATTGGTAATGGCCCTGGTCCAGGTTTGCACTTGACAGCAGCCAATTTTCTTCGTCCCATGTGACTCCGGAAAATTTGGTTTGATAGATGCTGCTGGAAGTGACATTGGTATACTGTCCGCTGTTCCTCTTTATGGCTTGCGTAATGCGTTCATCGCGACTAGCGCAGCTGGCAGTCGAGACGTGCAATAACAGAAGTGCTGTTGACAAGCTCTATTCCCAGCAAATCAGAAATTCGCCGAGAAAAGAAGCAGCGAGAAGAGAAACTAACCTTCAACTGCATTGCTGGAAATGTGCCACTAGGGCGATATGAATTGTCGATAAACGTCTACACCGTTGTTCTTCAGGACACGAGGTGACGTCTAGTTCCGAAACATGACAAGTCCAGGAGCAGAGAATACGGCAAGTTCCCAGGACTGCGTTCCTCTTGTCATATGCGGGGAAATCGGAGGCAGGCAGCCCTAAACGATGGGCGAACGCCACAACGTCCATAATAGATAATTAGACAACGGAATTACGCAGCAGTATGCTGAGTGCGGGCCAGCATGAAACCCCGGATAATGACCGGGCATCCACAAACTGCGAGCAATACCGGGCCATAAGAAGCCGGGTAGGTGAAGCTTTGCACGGTCTCTGCGCGAACATATCCATCGGGTATTTTGTGGGGTTCTGGAGAAGCTAAAACCCCGCAGAGCCGCCGGTACAGGCCGTCAAGTGTCGACGAAATCACCGGATGGAGGAAACAAAGGAGACGATCCTTGATTGAGGGCCGTCTCGGGGACGGGATGGATTCGCTAGTTGTTTTGAGCTGCAGTGGTTGAGGTTGCCTTGGTGAATTCATTAGTAGCGCATAGTAAGGTGGTCTGTCTTCCTCCCTACAACGCAGCAGATATTGTTATCTTGGATGGATTCAAAGAGTGGATGCAGTATTTTCCGCTGGTGATGAATAGATATAGTAAGGTTGAATTGAAGGAGTCGAAGATGAACAAAAGAGGAAGGCCACGTGATGTATACAAGATAACCCTTCTAGTCTAACATATTCTGCACCATGATACCGAACTTATATTGGACTCCACAGCTGGCGCAGCAGCCTTCCGTTTGTTCCGAGGCCGGGTGAAGAACATACCATCCTGCCGTCTTGAAGCATTGCTATCTGTACTGCATGCTAGACTTTCTGGAAGCTTTTGCCATCTAAGCAAAATGGTATCGCGCCAACACTCAATCGGTGCTGTCAGTGTAAGGGCACCACGCAGAGTTCAAGGGATTACCTCGTGGCCCTCACAAACATGAGCCCGGTTCTCTGAAGCACACTGCGAAGAGCCTATGCGGACCTTGACCCAAATACCAACAATATAAGAATATAAGAACAAGCCAAGATCCAGGTATCGCTCACCCCACGTCCTCGTCGCTGCTTTCTTCATCCTCTGCACCAGTAGCAGCACTCATCTGCGTGCTAGACCCAACACCACTTTGCCGCTGAGTATTTGTGCTGCGTCGTTTGCCCTGCAAATACTGATTCGTCGAGGTGATGGCTTTTTCACCAACGAACTTGTCATCGGGCCATGGCGCCTTGCAGACAGGACAACTTTCTGCTTGCTGCATGCGAAAGAAGTTGCGGGTGCAAATAGTGTGCAGTCGACCGGGGCAATCACGGTCTGCGCAGCGTTGGCCCTAGTAAAATTAGCATGGTATACATATACTTGAGACGTCGAAGTACTCACCACAGTGATAATATCCCTACATGCAGCACAGAACTTAATTCTATCCACTCTGCGGTCCTCATCAAGTTCATCATTATACGTAGCCACCAGCCACCCACGCAACTCCATCAGACCGCGCGGACCCAGGCTATAAAACCCCTTCCGGCTCTTCTCGAACCACCCATCTTCAACCAACTGTTGCAGAATCGTCTCCGCTTGCGACATACTTACAGACTGCGCCGACCCGCCTTGAGTCTGCTGCTGTGTGCCGGATTGTCGCCGGTTGGCATCCGCAGAAGACACCCTTGCCAGCTGCGTAGCCTGTATCCCGGATACGACCATGGCCTCTGCGCGTCTTGTATTGTTGGTCTCGAACATAGCGTCTAGGAGCCGCTTGACGAACCCGATCTCGTCGGCTGTGTAAGTCGTCGCAAGTTGTGTCAAGGGATCGCTGGTGGTATTTACAAGGGCGTATACCCGTTCCGGAGTGGTTTGCTCGTCCGCCTGAGTCTGGCGTAGGCTGCTTCTGATTTCTAGGTCGAAGGGGGAGATCGCGGTGTTGGCCGCTGCGATGTAGGAAGCGAGGTCTTCTTGGGTGACATCCTCGGGAGAGACAGGTTGTCCTTCTATTCCCGTATGCTATATTAACAAGTCTTCTAATGAGTCGTCGTATATCCAAGAAACATACCATGCGCCGAGAAAATCGCGGCTAGGACTGGTCTTGCTTCTTCGAAGGTCATGGACGAATGAGCCATGAAGGCCTGGAGGAATGCGCGATTGCTGTCATTATACCCAACGACGCCCACGTTGTCGGCCATTCCGATCTGCTCGTAAATTTCGTCTAAGAATGCGATGCAATGTTCTGTTCTGCTAAGAGTAACACTGAAGAACAATGGCGTTGGAATCGCGACCCGCGTCGTTGGATGCCAAGACATCGCCAATTTACCCGAAAGGGACATTATGGAGCTACATACTAGAGTGGTAGAGTTGGAACAGACAGTACTAGTTGAGAAAACTTATATTCTGTTAAGACAACTGTTTTTTTTCTGGTAGTTTTAACATTGTAATGACTTATTGCTACAGTTCAAGTATTATGCCAACCGATCCGTCTTGGACGCTGGAACCTGGCAACAGCGAAATAACCTTCACCCTCAACGCCACATAAAAGAAAGAGAAAAAGCTCTGAAACTAATGCACTGAAATAACCTAGTATCTCCGCCTGGTAGGCTCCGGACTAGGGCTGCGACTAACGCTTCGCGCATCTCTGCCCCGCTCCTTCAGCCACTTCTTGGTGCTAAGACGGAGGTCGCGGTCAAGTTCGAGACTGGGATCCTTGCGGTGAATGAAGTTGCAGAAGCCGCCACGCACACATCCCTCGCCACTATTTAGTCGACAACATGCTTCTCGGAAGTCTGTCACGGGTGATAGCTCGCAGTATATGGGTCGTGCCGCGTACCAGCGGGAATTCAACGTATCGCAGGCAGACTGTGCATCTTCTTCGTATTTGAATCGTGCGTAGACGTTGCCAATGAGATCTAGATTGCAAGACAGTCGTTAGCACCAGGCCTTGGTAACTGAAGGGAAAAACCAATTCCACTCACGATCATTGTTATTCTCGCAAACCACCAACTCCTCCAGCTCGCCGTACTTGCACATCTCGCACCACACATCCTCATAAAAGGCATCAAAGTGATTTTGCAGCTGACTAGGATTCATGCGGTTCTTCGGGTCGAAGGCGGGATTTTGATACATGTTCGGCATCAGGATGGTCTGGGAGTACGAGGGCTTGACATGCTTCCGGGAGCACCGATCGCCGTGTCTGCAGGCGCCGATCTTGTAATAGAAGGAGCAATTGACCTTGTCCTGTTCCGTACCAAAAATGGACGCGAGATAGTTGGCCATGGTGTTGACTGCTAAGCTTGCCTAGCTCGGATCTAGCTGGGTTTGCGATGTCGGACTCGGTAATTCCAATAAATAGAGAAGGAGTAGAATACCAAAGGGAGTAGAATAAAGAACGACGGCAAGGAAGAATAGAAGAATGAGCTAAAAAGCTTCGTGCGCAAAGAGAAATAACGCTGGGTATCACGCCTGAAGATTCTGGAGAGCTCGATCGCGTGGCGCCGATGCGGATAAGGCGTTGTGACGGAGTATCAATGATCCGCGTATAGCTGAGTAATATATGCACGTATCCATTTATGAATGCTTTATGACCCTACTCTATGGAGTAATGCGTCTACTCTACTATGTGGTAAAATGCAAATGTACATGTACACATTCAAATTGCCAGTCGACTCACATTAGCAGAAGTTTGCACTCCCTCGACCATTTCTGCAATCACCTTTCCAGTTCCCAGAGAAAGCGAGATGCCCCAGGGGCCATGACCGGCAGCCACAAACACGCCTCCTCGGGCTTTCCCGACCTCGCTGCCCTGTCCAGAGCCAGTCTTCAGGCCATCACCTAGATACTCGTCACTGACTCTGGAAATAATAGGCGCTCCCCGACTGGCAACAGGCCGGAAGCATAATCCTTCCCGGACAACCTCGAGGTCGTCGAGGTTGGGCACCTCATCCGTTGAGGCTACGTTCTCGTCTGCGAGCTTTCCCATCAACCGGACGGCCACCTCTTTCAATCGTAGCAATTCATCCTTGTCCATGAACTTGCGGGTTTCTTCGGCCTGTTCGGGGAAAGGCACGTCTGTGGGGTTAAGTCCTGCAATGTATATCTCACCACCTTGACGGGAGAAGATCTCGGGACAGAAGCCACAGGAATCAGGGTGCGTCGTGAACAGCGCGTGGCTTCGACCGTCATTTTTCACACGCTCGTGCTCTGTGGTATATCTAGGAGAGCGAACGACAAGAGAGTATCCCGGAATAGGGCTGATGGGAAAAGTCTTCTGTGACGAGGGAAAGAGCTTTTCGAATACCCGGGGAGTCCATGGACCTGCACTGATGACCAAATTCGTGCATGGAATGGTGCTCTCTTCCTGGGTCTTGAGATCCACGACTTGAACGCCCGTGATCGTGCCAGACTGATCGGTCACTACGGAAAGTGCCTTTGTCGGCTGGTGAAGTTTGACACCACAAGAAATTGAGGTGTTCATGAGATACTGGCTCAGCCTCAGTGGATCACTAGAACCTATTAGGATACTTTCAGAGATTGGCCACAAACACAGCACTCACACTACACCAGTCGTATCATCATCACTGATTTTCTCAACCACTCCACCTTTTTGGATAGTCAACCAAGCAGGTGCATTACCCACCATCGGCTCATTGGCACCTGAAGCAGTGTCTGCCCTGCTCGTTCCAGTATGTGTCCAGTCATCACTGCGAACACCGCTCCTCGTGCTTTCAGTGGCAACGTCCAGGCTCAACGCTGTGCCCTTCATAAAGCCCCATTTCTCTGCTCCGTCCTTTCTGGCTGCCAAGTCATGGTGCAAGCCAAAGGAGAGAGCACCCAGCGGCGCAAGGGACGGGCCAAACCAATCCTTGGCTATGAAACCAGCCGCATACCCCGAGGCAGCACTGAAGAGCTGTGAAGAAGATTCAATGATGTGAATCTCGTCCGTGGGTTGGTTGTTGGACAGATAATAGGCGACTGAGGAGCCAATAATGCCTCCTCCGATAATGACGGTTGACATTTTCTGGTGCTCAATTGTGTAAATCTTCGCTGCAGGGTTGAAATATGTCTGGTGGCTGAGTAGAAGAAAGCTCAACCACAGTTGACCCGGTTGCCACAATTGACGTTTGCGCTGTATGCCGTGTTTGGCTAGACGTCTCCACTGCGATATTCAGGTGTTCTTAGCAACCCTTCAGTGATAAGTCAATGAGGAGCTACTATGTTCATCACTATTATTACTGTAGAGAGCAATGTGACTCTTATAGACCCCGCGCAGTCCGCTCAAGTTAGGGCGTATGTTTTAGGTATACCCCTAGAACCTTGGATTTTGCATGAGATATAGAAAACGAATCATAACAACAATATCAATACTGATGCAATAAACATATCACTGTCACCCCTGCATGCCCTGGAACATACGGAGTACAGCCGGAGTACAGTTGACGGCGTCCCCACATGCCCCTCAATTACATCACGCTATATACAGAGCAGAAAAACTGTCGCATTCCCGAAACATTCTGAGAGTTCTTGGTCATATCACCACAATTGGCTCAAAAGAACACAACAATGTCAGCCAAAACCCTTATTGTCACTGGCGCCTCGCGAGGTAACAAGACCTTCCATTCCATACACCAAAAAGCACATAGAAGTTAACCAGCCCTTCACCAATACTAGGCATCGGTCTCGCCATCGCAAAATACCTTCTCACCGCGCCACAATCCCACAACCTCGTCGTCGTAGCCCGCAGCGTCGAGCCCCTCCAGAAGCTCAAGGAGCAGTACGGCAAGCAAGTCGAAGTGGTCAGTGGCGATCTGGCGGACTTTTCGCTAGCGCCCAAGGTGGTTGATGCGGCTATCAAGGCGTTTGGGAAACTGGACGGGATGGTGCTGAACCATGGTGTGTTGGGTCAAGTGGGCAAGATTGCGGAAGCGGACCTGCAGCAGTGGAAGCAGGGGCTGGACATCAACTTCCTGAGTTTTGTTGCTTTTGTATGTATTCCCCGGCGCGGTCTACAGGATGCGGAGGTACTGATACCAAGTGTCTGGGATAGGTCAAAGCAGGTCTTCCCGCTCTTCGCCAGACCAAAGGAAAGATCATCTTCACGTCGTCCGGGGCTGCAGTGGCCGCTTACAGAGGCTGGGGGATCTACGGGGGATCCAAGGCCGCCGTGAATCATTTGGCACTGAGTCTCGGGGAAGAAGAACCTGACGTTACCACAATTTCTGTACGGCCTGGAATGGTGGATACGGAGATGCAGCGGGAGTTGAGAGAGGACCACGCTACGACACTCGAACCGCAGGTCCATTCCAAGTTCACTGCGGTCCACAAGGATGGGAAGCTTCTCAAGCCTGAACAGCCTGGTCATGTTATGGCCAAGCTAGCGGTTGACGCCCCGAGTTCATTATCAGGCAGATTCCTTTCG
Source organism: Aspergillus sp. MA 6038 (assembly GCA_003004525.2). Taxonomy (NCBI): domain Eukaryota; kingdom Fungi; phylum Ascomycota; class Eurotiomycetes; order Eurotiales; family Aspergillaceae; genus Aspergillus; species Aspergillus sp. MA 6038. Next base: position 60,672 of record PQME02000073.1, on the reverse strand, counting down.
TAAGTTCTACGGATTACGCTCGGGAAATACAAGCGGTACTAACAGAAACCAGGTGGAACGACAAGGAGCTTGAGGCTTTCCAGTAAAAAAATTTTCATTGTGAGCTACCTTACTAGGCCCTATCTGTACAAATAATCAGCATATCGTCACAAATGAATGTTTGGAATTCAAATGGTCAGGTTTTAAAATGATCAGCCGAAAGATGAAAAGCGAATACATTTCGGAAGCATTAGATGCAGAGCATCTTCATACTTAGCATGGAATGTGTATGTGTTCATCACAATAAAAAGGATAGGAAGGTAAAAAATAATGTGCGTACCTTCAACGCGGCCATCCAATACCTGTTTTAGTATCCCATATCCAATCCAATTGCAGAGGGAAGAGCAAGCGGAGCAGGTGACTACAGCTAGAATCTTCGAAAGTATTAGCAAAAGGCCACCAAAAACACGAGTGGAAAACAAGTTCGACAGGTGAATAGAAATATCAGTGCGTCCGTTTGGCTTTGGACAGTGTAGGTCACCACGAAGGGTCTGTTAGGGGCGACAACTTTGGTCATCATAGTATGTGAAGTAGCAGTGGAAGAGAAAGTCACCGGACATACCATCTCAATATTAGCAAAGCATAAGCTGGAAATATCAGATTTCAATTCTCATCCTGTCATCAAGGACGAGTGCGAGAATTTTTCAACCTGGCTTGGGTGGGAAGAGAGAATAGAAAATCAAACAAAGCGGGCCTGATAAAGGTCGAAGGCGGTCTGGGTATTCTGCCGACCAGTGCTCCTGTTGTTCCGTTCCGGTCGAGTCGCGATACTATTTATTGCGACAGTTGCCCCGCGAATCCGATAGAATTCCCGTTGGTTTGGGCGAAGAAGACAGAAGAGGATATACAGCTCGTCTGTATTTGTTTCCGCGTTCATCATGTCTGATAGGGAGTTTAGTTGTGAGTGCTGCTGTCCGGTTGGCGGATCGCGACGGGAAGCTGACGGGTTTTGATATACAGCAAACGATGATCTCTCGCTCCCCAAAGGTACGAGTCCTTGACCTTGTTGCTTCTCTTGGGTCTGGTTGATGTATGTCAGAAAATCTAACATCACGACTACAGCGACGGTCCAGAAAATAATCACCGAGATCCTCCCCTATTCTTCTGGCCAAACGTTTTCCAAGGATGCACGCGATTTACTCATGGAATGTTGCGTTGAATTTATCACCCTGATCTCATCCGAGGCCAACGATATTAGTGAAAAGGAAGCGAAGAAGACGATTGCCTGTGAGCACGTGGAGAGAGCATTGCGCGACCTTGGCTTTGGCGATTACATCCCCGATGTACTGGCTGTCGCGGAGGACCATAAGGAGCAGTTGAAGGTACGCTCTTTTTTGAGTGGCGAATTCATACGTGAATCGTCGGAGTTGCTAACCTGTCTTTACAGTCCCGGGAGAAGAAACAGAGCAAGATGGAGCAGAGTGGCTTGTCCGAGGAGGAGCTCCTACGACAGCAGCAAGAGCTGTTCCGGTCTGCGACGGAGAAATACAATGCTGCACCGGAGTGAACGCCAAATAGATAATTACGGGAAACGACGTTGTTGAACGCTGGGCATACCCTGGGGTCAAAGGAAATGGGCATTTTGGAGTTTGATGTTTCTCGGATTCTGGAGTTTTACGGTTACTACTGCGATTGGAAAAATGATAGCGGATTTCCTTCAGTCTTGTCATTTGGGTTTTCTTTTTGGGTCACCTTTTATGGCCTTCCGCCCTGGCATATGTCTTTTATTGCCGGGCTTTCGTGCTTTTGAACAGAATTTGTTATCCTTGCCAGTGCGCTCTGTGTCAGCTACCCCAACACACAGGGAAACGGATCATACGACTTTAGCATCGCCATAATTACCTGGCCCATCTGAAATGATTGCCAAACATTACGTAGTAGTCCAAGTTGCCCTAGAAGGGTCGGTCTTGCAACATCCCTGGTGTATAGATAACCATTGGTAATCAGTGCAGATCAGTTCAAAAGGGCGTCCCTGACAATCAGACAATTCTTCTTATCTTGACTTCAGCCTTATGGGTGTCAGCGCCGGTAGACGCTGCAAACAGTATCCATCCCATACAAAGTGCCCCTGAGAAGCCAATCCATCGCGCGAGGCGCAAGGATTCGGCAATAATAGCCCACACTACGGAGCACGGAGTACGTGCCGTTGATCGGCTACTGCAGTTTTCACTGACTGGCAGCAAATTGTGCCTCATTCCGGAATGAGTTTTCCACGGGAAAACACCACGGGTGCACCGTGGATACAAGGGCATCTTCGGCGAACAACTGCCAAAGTACGCGTCGACCAATGTCGCCATTCTTCATTTCGCCGATATTTCGTTAAGCATCTAAAGAATGCCGAGTTCCTTTGGCTGCATGACAAATAAGTTTCCGTTTCGGGAATGGCTTGAAAAGCTGTTTTGCTGCCATGTTTCTTGCCTTCCTGTCAGGTTTCTTCTTCATTCACCCTTATTTTATGCTCTTATAATAATGTCCAATTGAACATTGAGACCTTGCACTATGGTTGTGGCTCCTCGTCCCATTCTTCCCCGGCTCCCACGTTGGCTGAGCCACTGGCTTGGCTATCGACCAACGCCTCCCAAACCGCTCCCACAGTACATGGTTTTGCTGTGGTCATTTTTCTCGGCATTTTGTGGTCTTTGCGTGTTACAAGCCATATTCAACTACTCCTCCTATTTCACACACCGTGGCGTACCGGGCATTGTGGCGTCCTTAGTTAGTATTCATGCTTTTCCTCACTACCCGAGCTCACGATTCTGTTCGGGTTAACGGCTAGAAACAACGTTCTCGATGTCAGCGCCGACGACGTTGCCAAATACAGTACAGCTGATAGTCTGTAGGGTGCCTCTGCTGTTCTCTGTTATGGTGCAATTGACGTCCCACTAGCGCAGCCGCGCTCTGTCATCTTCGGCCATTTCCTCAGCGCACTCGTCGGCATCTGCATCACAAAGCTGTTCAGCCTAATGCCTGACCAAGAACGCTTCAACTCGCTGCGCTGGCTGGCAGCATCGCTGTCTACAGCTGTTGCCATCGTCGTGATGCAGATCACGCAGACCACGCATCCGCCGGCCGGTGCAACAGCGCTCTTGCCTGCAACTGACGATGCTATCTGGGAACTTTCCTGGTACTTCCTTCCGGTAGTGCTTCTCTCAACCGTAATTATCGTGGCAGTTGCAGTCTTGTTGAATAACATCCAACGTCGCTATCCGACTTTTTGGATTACGCCTAATAAGCCTGCACCTCCTCAGGTGACGGATCCGGAGCAGCAGAAGTCGCAGGAAGAGGATAAGCCAAGGTATGCCATGTCCTATGGCTATGCAAACCCATCTGCTAACTAAATTTAAGCATCAATGGCAACGCTCGGGGGTGACCCTGTCAAATCATGGTTTCGGCTCTGAGAGCAGAACCCGACTCCATTAACAGCGCCCTTGGCGGGCAATCCGTATGTGTTGCGATATGCTCGCGTACGTGCGCTAAAACTTGTAAACAACTCTACGTGTATATTTAATCGCAATAATTTCAGCGCTCTTGTGTATATAGATGCATCTGTCCTTCGGCTTAATCTGTGTGTTCTATATCTGTAAGCTATTTTAATACTGGCCTGGGTTTGAAAAGAGCATATTCCAAGCAAAACCAAACTAGGGCCCGGCATGACTATCAGTCTGAAGCATGGCACATATCTCTTCACACTGGTCCAGCTATAATCATTTACCGCCCGGATCGGGCTACAAAGTCGAGCTGATATATCGGCTCAATAACGCCTTGGGTATTGCGAAGCAGGCCGGTATCTAATCAACTTCAATTCTTGTACGATTCAACATCATCATGTTTGCCTAGGGCTTATCATTTTTAACAGCACAAATCGTCAGTCCAAGATTTCTGGATTGTTTGCAGTCTTACAATTTCTGATATCAATCCATCCTGCCTTCTATTAGTCCAAGCTGAGAGCAAATCAAGCAATGGGTGGCTGCGGAGCGAGATGGAACAAGAACTACCCAGCCCTAATTGGCCTCAGCGCAATACATCATAACTCCTTCGTAAACCTCTCTATAACCCTTGAAGATTCTCCTCTTCAAATGGTCAACCATTATAATTTACTAGCAGCTTCTGTCAACATAGTCTAACCAAACCATGAAATCACGTGATCCGCTTGCAGTGAGAAGAACTGTCAAAAAAGGCAAAGATGCTTAAGAGAACTTAATATTAACTCAAGAAATATGCTCCTTGGATAGTTGGAACGCTCTCTTGACTCTCAAGTCATACTCAAACGGACTGCTCCCCTCTACGCAGTATAGTATCTCAGGGCTCGACGTATCTGCGCTAAACCCAATCGGGCCGCCCGCCAACCTCCACGCGCAAAAGGTCGCAACCACCGCGGAGAGCTCCAGACAGCGGCCACTGTGACGGTCTTCCACGCCCAAGCACGGTGCATTCTTCCATTATGCCACCATTTAAAGATGAGCATGTCCTGGTAAGTCCTAATTGTTGTCCATACTGGTTTTGCTTGCTGATTGTGAGCGTCCCAGATCATTGCCCCAGGTTCGCAGGTGACCCTGGCGCAACTTGGTCTCCCGGAGTCCTTTACGCCCGCTCGATTTCGCTTCCCTACGCGGATGTTTCCGGGCGAGAATCCTGGCGAATACGAACCGCATAAGATCCGCGAAAAGCGCCATGAAGTGAAGGTCAACCGTAGCGGCAGGCACAATGGTGCTGACGCGCCGAAGGCGGACGTCGACATGAAAGACGCGAACCCTGCAGCAGCAGCGGAGGGGACGGCGGAGACAGACACGGATGCGAACCCAGAAAAGAAGCCAGAAGAGAGGAGGGCGGAAAAGGCTGAGGGCGCGGAGGAACAGCAAAGCGATGGCGAACAACAGTCCAAACAAGAGACTACCGAGGAAATTGTCTACGAGGAGGACGTCAATTCCGATGAAGGGGCGGTTTATCCTATGAAGAATGGGCGCATTGTTGACTGGCCGTGCTTTTTCGCTCTGCTCACGCACATTCATAATACCCTTAGTCCGCCTTTTCACACTCCGATCATGGTTATCTCGGAGCCGGCTTGGACTGCTCGAGACCGCGAGGCGATTACCCAGTTCGTCTTTGAAAAGTTCAAGACCCCCGCCTTTTCGCTCATGGATGCTGCGCTCGCTGTCTGCTACGGATACGGAACTTCAACGGCTACGGTGGTCGATGTCGGTAAAGGGAAGGCAAACGTTACGGCTGTGACTGACTTCCTGGTCAACGAGCACGGAAGAGGAATTGCACTCGAAGGGTGTGGTGGTGATTACATGACGGATCGTATTGAGGAGCTGCTGGGCTCAAAGGGATTTACCAAAGAGATGTGCGAGCAGCTAAAAAGGAGCAATATCACCGAGATTCTACCACCCGGGAATCCCCTACCAGGCACGGCCGCGACTGCACGGCAAGGTGTCAATCCCGCTGCATCTGCATCCACAGGGGCCAGCGGAGGAGCCCCGGATGAGAACGTTCCTCGGGGCCCTGGGGATAGTACCCAGACTGGCGAGGAAAACGCCGGAGAAGAGGAGGGTGTGTTGGATGTGGCAGCTATTGTCAGCGGCAACACCAGCGAGTATCTGGCCACTATGGAGAAGGAAAAAGATGACAAGACAGCCGCGAAGAAGAGCAATGCCGAGCAGGCCGCCAAAGCACTGCGTCTCCCGAACTCCAAGAAAGAGAAGGCTTCATTTCAGTTTGAAGAATTTGTTCGGCTGGAGTCAGAGAAGGGGGATACGAACGGCTCCAGCCGTTATATTCGACAGAGCCGAGACATTGAAGTAGGTGTTGAGCGCTTTCTTTCGGCGACCCCGAGACAGCAAACTGGCGAACGTTTATCTGGAGGTATCCTTGAGGATATCGCAACCCAAATTTACCATACCATCCTTGCCGTACCAGAGATGTCGAAGCGCGGTGAGCTTTGGGATTCATTAATTGTGGTTGGCAATGGCAGTAAAGTCAAAGGTTAGTAGTAATGTCTGCGTCGCAGTTGTCTGGTCATTCGGGTTAACGAATTGCAATTCTACAGGCTTCACGCAGTCGTTACTTGGCGTCATTTCACAAAAATTCATCGTCTCTCCAACCACCAGTACGATGACCTCTGAGATCCCCTCGAATCTTACCACCCCTCTTACGACTGGAGGCGCCAACACTCCATCACCCCTTGGTCAACCAGTTCCTGGACATCCTCCTGGGCAGGGCGTCAATCCTCTGCTCGTCGCGGCTACCCACGCTAATAATCCTGCGATGGCCCATATGTCACATATGCCTGTCGGAATGCCCATGGGAGATCCCAATTCTGTTCTACATTTCCGCCCTTCCAGCCACTCTCAGACCCCAACCTCCGTGAAGACTGTCAAGCCCCGGAGTATTTCTCCGAGTGGAAAGAGCAAACCAACACCAGTGCCGGTGGAGCCAGCGGAGGCGGAAGCGGGAACAACTCCGGCAATGCTGCTGGTAACACTGGCGCCCCTGGCCAACCAAGCACGGGCAGTGGCTTGGAGGAAGCAGTGTTCCTAGGTGCTCAAGTGGCGTCCAAGGTTGTCTTCATTCTCGACCAGGGTATCAGTAAAGGATTCATGAGCCGTGTCGACTATAATGAGAACGGGCCCTCGGCTATTCATGAGTACATTCTGTGATGGACGCCTTTCTTGATTTAATGATTCTTTTGTTCTCCTTTACTGGTTGATTGATTACGAACATCCCTTTTGTTTCTATTTCTACTTTTGGTTCTGCCATTAATGTTCGGAGTCTTTGTGCTACTTGATGCCGTTTTCTTAGAAAAAGCAACCCATCCCGGGTATAGGTAGGATAGGCGGAGTATATCATTTCATTTGCAACCATTGGTATTATTTGTAGACTTGGTGGTTCGGAATTAATTCACGCTAACGGGATCATTATGATCAGAATTTGCTGTTGGATATATGAACGATTCTTTATATATTTTGGTGCAGAAACTCCGGGAAGATATACAAATATTGAACATTACATTCCAGCCATTCCACAACAACAATCCAACGAAGCCTTAGTTGTATTCTAACGATGAAGTTTGTAATAAGCCCTCCAACAGAGAGTTAGCTTGTTTTCTTATGGCTGGGCTAGGTTCACTGTCATCGATGTATATATCATGTGACATGGTTCATTGTGATTACATAATCCACCAGCCACTTGGCGCGTAATCGCATGGACGCCACATTGACCCTGACGACGCTTCAACATCTCTCATCCTCGTGCGCTTCCACTCCACGCTCTACTGAAATTCGATAACAAAAATGCCGCGCGCTGAAGCCGGAAGTAATAAAGCCATAAGCAACAACCTCAAGGCGGTAAGTCTGCGATGCCTGCGTTCGGAGCGATGGAGATGATAGTTAACAACTGAGGATAGAAAGGTCTTGGGCGATTGCGCTGGTACTGTCAGGCATGCGAGCGACAGATGCGGGACGAAAATGGCTTTAAATGGTGAGTTTCTTGGACTAGTACACGGTTTAGGTTGTTGAGTGCCATGGCTAATTAGTGGTGATTAACAGTCATGTTCAGAGCGAGAGCCACGTTCGACAAGTCCTGCTGATTGGCGAGGACCCGAAGAAATATATAGAGGATTACAGCAAGCAGTTTGTTGAGAACTTTCTCACCTTGCTTAGAACAACGCATGGGGAGAAAAAAGTGCATATCAATCAGTTTTATCAGCAAGTCATTCAGGACAAAGAAGTGAGTACTTCACCTATCTAGACCATCTTTGCTTGCTTTTAGGGACTATGCTAATGAGAAAAGCACATTCACATGAACGCTACGAGATGGAAGAGTCTTTCACAATTTGCGGCGTACTTAGGCCGGGAGGGAATCTGTCGCGTCGAGGAAACAGAGAAAGGTCTTTTCGTTTCGTGGATCGATAATAGCCCGGAAACAATGCGAAAGCGAGAAGCCGTGATGAAGAAGGAGCGCCAGGACAAGGGCGACGAGGAACGGGAACAGCAACAGATTCAGGAACAGGTCGAGCGGGCGCGGCAGAATGCGGATAGGGAAGAGGAATTAGACCCCGAGGCCAAGCTGTTGCAGCGCAAGGACGGCGAGAAAGTGAAGTTGAATATTGGGTTTGGGTCGAAGCCGAATGCGGAAGCGAAACCAGAGCAACCTGGTTCCCGGACAGAATCGCCCGAGCAAAAAGAGAGTGGTGTTGGCAGTAGCCCTTCGACCGCCGCTCAAGATGCCGATCCGACTGTGGCGTATGCAGCGCCAACACCACCCGCGGAAGCTGCGCCCCAGCAGCCGGCGCCGAAGATATCCATGTCGTTTGGTGGCGATAAGAAGCCGAAGAATGTTTTTGCGGCTGCCGCGAAAAAGAACCCGCTTTCTGGGAAGAAAGGTCCAGTAATGGAAACTCCAAAGAAGATGACGGAGCAGGAGAGAATCATGAAGGCGGAGATGGAGGCCACGGAGCGCAAGCGTTCGCGAGCACCCTCTGGGTTTGCCAATGCCAAACGGCCCAAGGTTTCCTGAGTCCATGGTGCAAACCCGTACTATTCATCTAGCATTCTCTGTTGCAAACTCAACTCCAACAGTACGAACAGTGCTCGAGCTGCTTTCGGGGGAGATAGCCGAGTGTCGGTGCTAAGTCCGCCAGCCGATTTTCTTCAAACTGTTGGACGTGAACACGACACATGTCGCTCAGGCGCTATGCCATACTGCATAACGAAACATTATCGCGCCGATAAGCTTCATACTAACTGTCGCACTCATTGCTCTCGTGGTCGTATGCCAGCGAACGTGAATGGATACCATTACATTTACGTTGAACTATTCTATATATACTTATACAGACTCTGTGTCTCAACTTCCTGAGATTGCGTTCAATTCTATTATATCAAGAATATGTACAAGACAGTCTGTTCAAGGACATCTGGACCATATTGGCTTATCTCCTCGTAGCCATGTCGATGCTACTGATGGATACCAGTATCATCCTGCCTCGGAGACCTCGATCGGAATAAGCTTGACGCTAAGGATCGGGATCTTACATGACTCCACTCGGGCTGCCAAATGGCGCTGATTTAGGAAGCCGAATCCAAAGACGGACCGAGGACGATTCTGGAAGCATGTTATAGTGTGTAGAAGGAAAACGGAACATTTGTTGGTCTCTTATGACTGGATTGGAGATTCCCAAGCCTCGTGGAGTACCTAGTTAGCCCCAATTCCTTAGCTGACGAAGCCAACCTGACTGTTCCCCGTACAGCAGTCCTCAAAGTTAGCTTGCCTAAAGACTCTTGGTTTGTTTCCTGAACCCTAACATGAAACACACTTATTGTAATATAGTTACCTTCAATGTCATCCCTAATAGTAAGGCACTATATTCTAATCTTACGGGTCTTGTACATGACAGGTATGAAGAATACAGTCTCTATGGGAGGTTTTGCAGAATAGGGAAACAACCTGCTCTAAGAGATTCGGTTGCGTGGCTCACTCGTATCGGTTGCATATTCGGCTGTTCCATACTTCCTACGTCCTGCTTCTCTTCAATAAGCATTTGACATGCTGAGTTGTGGTCTAGAGCAGGAACGCAGAGACATGGCTTTACTGGAGTCTTCTTCTTTTCCAAAAGGACCAGTGATAGCAGGATTGCCGTCTTGAGCATAAATATATCGATGGGGTATTGGCCCTCCTTAGGCAGGGGGGAGAAAACAGAAAGCCACACTTCAGCTTGCCTTAACGGTGAAAGGTTGATAGATCAACGATGAACCCGTGGAAGACACACTGTCAGCTTCACGAGACGTGAGCATTGCACCATTCCCCCGTAACCGTCCTCCCAGACCATTTTAGCAATATGTCCCAGTCCGACCAGATTCTGGGTCTGGACGCTAGCTATCACCCGGTATGAGCAAGTTACCGAGAAGTCCCTAAACCCGAAGTCTCTACGGGGCTTGAAACAGCCGCGGACGACTTGCTAGGGCCGGACTATCCGGATATGGAAGGCGGCCTCCATGGGCAGTATCCACTATCTCCGCTGACACCGGAGGCGTAATAACTAACGTCATGGCAACCAAATGGAAGAAACCAAAAATGGGAGAAACCACGCGCAGCGACGTTCTCGTTATCGGCGCAGGCCCGTCAGGCCTGGTGCTAGCCCTTTGGCTGACCCGCCAGGGCGTGAAAGTTCGCATTATTGACAAGGACGAGATTATGCCATCGACGTCAAGGGCACTAGCCATTCATGCGCGAACACTGGAGCTCTATCGCCAGCTTGACCTAGCCGAGACACTGGTGGAAAACGGACACAGGATTGAGGCGACGAATGTATGGAGTGAGGGGGTGCATAAGGGCACGATCCATCTTGGAGATGCGGGGAAAGGGTTGACGCCGTATCCGTTCATCCATGTGTGTCCGCAGGATCGCCATGAGGAGCTGCTAGAGGAGAAGTTGAATAGTCTAGGGGTGCAGGTGGAGCGCGGACGGGAGTTGGTCGATTTCACGCAGGATGAGTCGGGGGTGACGGCGCGATGGAAGGTGAACGGCGACGAGAAGAATATCGTCACCAGCGAAGCGGCGTTCATTGTCGGCTGCGACGGGGCTCATTCTACGGTCCGGCATACGTCCAACATCGACTTTGCGGGGGCCATGTACCACCAGCTCTTTTTCATTGCTGACTCTGGGTCGATCCTCAATGGCCAGGCGAACCTCACGTTTTGCCAGTCGGAGTTGGCCTTGACGTTTCCCTTTGATGATGGCCATCGGGCACGGCTTACGGGCGCCGTGGACGAAGAAACAGTGGCCAAGTACTCGAACTCGGAGCTCACATTGGACGATGTGGCGTCCCAGACCATCAAGACAATGGGACTGCAGGTTGACCGGGTAAATTGGCTCACCATCTATCGGATCCACCACCGGGTGGCGGAAAGCTTCCGCAAGGATCGGGCGTTCCTCGTCGGGGATGCCGCGCATATCCATAGTCCTGTAGGAGGCCAGGGGATGAATACGGGCATTGGAGATGCCATCAATCTCGCGTGGAAGCTCACAGCGGTTATCAAGGGCAAGGCCAACATCTCGCTGCTCGACAGCTACGAGGCCGAGCGACACGCATTCGCGCGGACGCTGGTGGACACGACCGATCGGGCCTTTAACGCAATTGTCTCCAAAGGCTATATCGGCAGTTTTGTCCGCACGTGGTTCTTTCCATACGTCGCGCCGTTTCTAGCCCAGTTCCACCTGTTTCGATACCGCGCGTTCAGCGGCATGTCTCAGGTCTTGCTTAGTTATCGGGACAAAGCCCTGTCGGCCGGCTCTGCGGGGACTGTGCAGGGGGGCGATCGTATCCCATGGGCACCCGTTGAGGGCCGGGATAACTTCGACAGTCTGCGAGCCATAACGTGGCAAGTCCATGTGTATGGAGCAGTGAAGGAAGAAATGACCGAATGGTGTCGCTCAAGGGAGATTCCGCTGCATGTCTTCGCTTGGCATGAAAAGTACCAAGAAGTCGGGTTGGGACAGGATGCAGCATATCTGCTACGGCCGGATACGTATGTAGCCGTTGCTGAGCCGGCAGGGCTGGCCCAGCCATTTGAGGACTATTTCGTTGGTTTGAAGTAGAGCCTTGCATGTATAACCGTGAGTAGAATCTCGCCACTCTATTATCAATCGGGTTCAAAGCAATGGTATCCAGTAGTATTAATAAATCTATATCAGCAGAATGGGGTATTACACGCTGTCGTGGTATCCGTGAATGATGCAGTAACCAAGCCAGTGGTATCCGTAACAAGCCAATGGTATCCGTAATTAAGCCAAAGCAGAAACAGAAGCTATGCAGTCATGAACTCATGAACCGGCATGACCTCGCGAGAGAGACTAGATCATCCCAATAGCAGCAACAACAGCAGCAACAGCAGCACCGCCAATGGTAGTCCCAGACCCAGCCCCAATGCCACCAGCAGCAGCAGCAGCACCAGGCGACTGGGTAGCCCTAGGCGCCCGCAACTTCTCCACCCCCGCAGTAACAGTCAACGGCGCGTAGGAGATCTCACCCGACGCTAGCGTCGTCTGCGAGGAATCACTAGTCGAGGTAGTCATGCCGTGCGCGGACATGCCGACCCTATACGAGAACTCGCACCACGCGCTGACCGCGGGCGGGACCGAGGTCAGCGCGCAGTCCTGCAGCATGGTGATGGTGGCGTGCATGCCGTGCGAGCTCGTGGAGGAGAAGATACTGACGCTGGCGGTGGACGGGCCCTCGGCCAGGGTGATGGGGGTGGCTAGTGGGCAGAAGGGCTCGGAGGCGCTGAGCGGGCATTGCAGGGCGTAGGTGGTGGCGTCGGCGTTGGCGTCGATGACGCTGGCGACCATGTTCAGGGGGAGGTCTGTTGGGCCTGCGCGGAAGGTCCGGACGACGGTGGTTTCGGCGATGGCGAGGGTGGCCATGGCCATGCTTAGGGCTAGGATTGGCTTCATTGTAGTAGGTATACTCTGTACGTAGTACTCGTAGAGGATAAAAACTACAGAACCAGGCTTTATACAGACTCCAGGCACATCCCCGTGACACAGAACGGACTGTTAGCGCATCCGAGCAGCCATCGGGCCTTACCACGAGACCCTGCGATAGGGCCGTAGCATGACCCGATACCGTCAACAGCGTCGAGTCGAGTGGCGTATCGGTGAGTGGCGTATCGGGGGACCATATCGCAGGGCTAGAGCACGGAGGACGGCGCCGCGGTACCATTGGCGGAGGCGCGAGTATCTGGCCAGCACTAGTCCCGAGTCGAGCAGATGGACTAACTCTATGGACTAACTATGGACTAACTCTATCGGTGGCGCTAGCCCTACCTGCCTGATGGGGTATGATGGGACGGTCGGGATGCCGATATTCGGCGTGGCCTCTCTTCTCTTCATGGTTCAGACTTACTCAAGTATACTCTGGTATTCTATATGGATTGTGCGTTGTACAGGTAATAGTCTAAAGAATAGTTGCTTGCTCTGTATGAATGTGAACTGTGAGACTAAGACTAAGACTAGACTTCATTTCGGATACTCCGGAGATTGAAGCCAGGCTGATGCCATCGCATCCAGGCATCCACACTGCCAGAATGCATACCGGAGTGCATAACAGCCAGTCAGCCAGAGTATTCATAACTGGTCAATGGATGAATGTATGCAGGAATGTCAATGCCATGTGCCATGCAGGATGCGTCAACCGCAACGATATTTATAGCTGCCACCGCATCACGATTGAGACAGAACCGTGGGAGAGAGGGAGACAGTTTAAAGACAGAGACAGTCTTTAATATAGAGTGACCATTGAGAGGGTTGTTCGGAGCCCGAATGCGCGTCTTTATAGTGCTCTGCAGCGTAAGCTTACAGACTAACAGTGGTGGAGGGTAAATAAACAGGCAGCTTTCAATCACCCCAGCCTGCTTTTTTTCTCTCTCTCTCTCTCTCCTGATCTCAATTTCACTCTTTCAGTCATCCTCGTCTCACTCTGGTTTAAATTCCTCTACTCTGTATATTATAGAAAAATGAAATTCGGAATATTACTCTCATTGTCCGTCCTGGCCGCCTCCAGGTCCTTCCCCGCCCAGGCTCCCGCCAGCATCACCGCCAGCACCAGCACCACCAGCCTCGCGCTGCCGACCCCGGCCCTGCCGCCCAACGGAGAATCATGGATTATCAGGAAACGTGCAGAGACTGGCGACTCGGATGCGACAGCCACGGATGGGACGACTGCAGAGACCACAGCAGAGACCACGGCTCAGACGACAGCAGAGACCAGTTCGGAGACGACGTCCGAGACTACATCTGAGACTACATCCGATACGTCGACGACAGACACTACATCGACATCGACCAGTTCAAGTTCGACCACAAGCTCGACCACAAGCTCATCCAGTTCCACGAGCACCAGCACCACCACGATCAGCCCCGAAATGCAGCACTACAACCACGTCGGCAACATTACTGCCATCGCAGTCTTCAGCTCGCTGGGCGGCATCATCGCCATCGTCTTCTTTGGCCTGGCCCTGCGCAGGCGCATCGTGCGCCGTCGCAAGGCCGAGCAAAAGGCGTTACTCGCCGCCGGGTCGTCGGCCTATTCCATGGTGCCGGTGCCCGAGGATCCGTCGGCGTCGGCCAGTGAGGTCAAGCTGGATCGGTTGTCGATGATGTTTTCGGACGAGCCGGCGCGGTTGTCAGGTCCGATGCCGGGACAGGGAGGACCAGGCGGGCAGGGAGGACAAGGCGGACAGGGCGGACAAGGCGTGACGGTGCATGCGACGCCATTGCTGTCGCCGCAGCAGGCGATGCAGCCGCAGTACCAGCATGCGTATCCGGCGCAGATATGACGCTGACTTGATTATTGACTTATGACGGTTATGATTACGATTATGTTGTTATGTTAGGAGTGAGTGATCGTTGATAATCAGTTGCATCTGGACAGTAGTCTACAGTCGTGGCTCAAGTGGCTGACGGTGGCTGGGTGCCGATCGCACTCCGCATGATCTGTGCGAGGAGTGCAGGATATTACTTGTCGAGGCATGCGGAGAGCACTTAGTCTGAAATATGTACTTATCAGAGTATACAGAGTACTCCATCCTGTTGCAGATGCAGGGAGACTTAGGGTTGGTAGCGTCGAGTAGGGAATTAGGGCAGCTCCGGATAGACGCGGCTCTCCGCCAGTACTTTCGACCCGCGTATCCGCCGGCGACTCTCCGTCAGCTGTATCTTCAGACTGTTAGACTGTACAAGTGACTGTACTCTGTACAGAGGATAACTATAGATATCGTACTGTACTATTATCGCTATAATTAACTCTTACATCACGCTGCACTGCCGATCAGGGACCATCAGGTGACACCACGTGACCTGCCTAGCCAGACTGGACCGAAGAAACCCTGGAACGGTGGCTCTGATTCTTTCTGTCTGTTCAGTTCGTATGCTTCAGTTGTCTGCTGTCTGTTCAGCTGTCTGTCAGTTGTCTGCTGTATGCTTCACTGTCTGCTTCTACAGTCCGTCCGTATCAACGACAGTACTAAAGTCTTGTAACCTGCCAGAACCGGATCACCACAGAACCACACCCAGAAAACCATGACCACGCTCTAATACGACTCTGGAATCTCCATAGAATCACTAATAGTAATATGGATACTCTTGCCGTCATTTCCGGTCTCTCTCTCCATTTTAAAAAACTCCCTTTTCCCTTTCCTAGTAATGAAAATCGTGCGCTGTTGATCCGAATGTCGCTTATATAAAGCCTCTCCTCCGTTTTCTCCTCAGTTCTTCACTCTCCTTTCCATAAACTGCCGGGCCGGACTTCACCTCACCTCTTCACATCCCACCTCCCTCCCGCCTTCTCTCCCCCGTTCCACCGGTCAATGCCATAGGCTGCTTCGTCTGTCTTCTTCATGGCCACCCAGCCTCCCCTTGCCTCCCACGATTGTGGCCGGAGCTCCGACAGCAGCTCTCTGGATGGCACTGCGACCGAAAAGCACAAGCTCGCCCTGAACGCCGGCTCCCCCACCACCACCACCACCAAGAAGTCCAAGAAGGCGGCCCGTCGTCGTTCCAAAGACCAGGACGACGATGGCCTCGCGGCGGCCGATCTGAAGATTGACATTGCCTCCTCGCCCAAGCGCTGGAAAAGCTTCTGGTCCGCCTTCCGCTACCTCTCCAACCTGTCCCAGAAACAGGTCGATGATTTCATGGCCTCCTACGTCATCTATAATCTCGACTGGTCCAACGAGCAGCAGATGGTCGACGTCCTGGGCCCGACCTACCAGGAGAAGGTCGGCGATTGTCTCAAGTCGTACTACGGCGTGCTCAACCACCTGTGCGCCCTGGGCGATGTCGAGAAGATGTACATCCCCCCCTACATGAGCCGCAAGGCCTCCGTGCTCGAGAACCAGCTACTCTACGAGCGCTCCATTGCCGACGAGCTGCAGCTGCAGCCCGGCCAGCGCGTGCTGGACCTGGGCTGTGGCCGCGGCCGCGTCGCCGCCCACATCGCCCGCATCACCGGCGCCCACGTCACCGGCCTCAACATCGACCCCAATCAGATCGCGCAGGCCCGCGACTTTAACGCCAAACGCGGCTTCCACGACAATGCCTTTGTCGAGCAGGATTTCAACCGCCTGCCCCTGCCCTTTGACGACGCCTCCTTTGACGGCTTCTACCAGATCCAGGCCTTCAGTCTGTGCAAGGACCTGCGCGCCCTGTGCGCCGACGTCTTCCGCGTGCTCAAACCGGGCGCCCGCTTCTCCATGCTCGACTGGGTCAGCTTCCCGGCCTACGACCCCACGAACCCGGAACACCAGGAGCTCATGCGTCGCGTCAAGCCGCTGATCGGGGCCGTCGGCACCCCGACCCCGAAAATGCTCGAGGCCGCCCTGACCGATGCCGGCTTCACCGTGCTACGTTCCGACAACGCCAGTCTCGACGGCTTGCAGGCGCCGCTCATCGAAACCGTCGACACCTACTTCCGCACCATGCGCCAGGTCATCCTGGCTCTGGTCAAGGTGCGCGTCCTGCCGCCGCATTTCAAAACCCTGATCAACCGCCTGTGTTTGGATGGCGAAGCCTTTGTCGAGATGGATTACAAACGTTTGATCACGACCAGTTATCGCATTATCGCCCAGAAGCCGACATAATTTTTTTTCTTTTTTTTCGTTGCACTTTTCATTCTGCACTGCACCTTTTGCTTCCACTCTGCACTACACATGACCGATTCCTTGTATAGATATTCACTAAAGTACGGATACGACCGCCCCGACGACAATTCCATTTCCCGGCGCATATTCTGCATGGATGTTTTTTTTTTTCTGTTTCTTTCTTGATTCTCTTTCGGCCGTTGGTGGAGACAGGCGTTGAGCCCGTGTCGGATGAGACTACCATAGATATTATTATTATTAATCCAGCATACTAATGTGAATAGTATTCAAGTCTACAACAAGGTTCTGTCATTGTATAGTTAGGGTTTCTGTCATCTGCACCCCTGTCTTGGTTCGGCATCCGATTCGCCTGAGCTTACTCTTGGATATGCTGGACAGGGTTTTTCTGACATCTGACAAATCCGACCGTCATGAACAAATGACTACTCCGGAATACTTCCAGATGGGAGAACCTCCTCCGTCGTCCTCACCAAAATGTCAAACGCCTTGCGCAGACTGCCCTCGTCCGTAGCAGGGCTGGCACTCACCACCCGGATGGCGTAAATCCCAGCCACGACGCTGGACGTGAGAAACACCTCGCCGCGCGCGTTGACCAGTTCGTAGACCTGCTTGGTGAGGGCGTTGCTGCTTTCCTCCGTCTGGACCCTGTCCGTGGCCGGCGCAGACGCACGCACCCTCAACACCGTAAGACAGAATGCCGGCCGAGTGATAATCTCGAACAAATCCGAGCGCGACTGTACCAGCTCCGCGAACATATCACCCAATTCAATCGTGCGACGGATATGCGCCTTCAACCCGGACAGCCCATAGCTGCGCATGACGAACCAGATTTTCAGCGCGCGGAAGCGCCGCCCCAGCGAGATCGACCAGTTGCGGTAGTCGATGACCTGGCCTGCGTCGGAGTAGGTGTTGCGCAGATACGCCGGCGTGACGTCGAGCGCGTTGATGAGGTCGTCGCGCTGCCGCACAAACAGACAGTTGGCGTCGAAGTTCACCAGCAGCCACTTGTGCATGTTCATCGTGAAGCTGTCCACGCCGACGGCCCAGTCGCGCGCCAGCCCCTGGTACTCGTCCGCGACCAGCGCGGCCCCGGCATACGCCGCGTCGATGTGCACCCAGATGCGCCGCCACTCGGGGCGCTCGCCCAGCACCGCCGTGATCTCCGCCACCCGGTCGATCGCGCAGGTGCTCGTCGTGCCCATCGTCAGCGTGAGGTAGTAAGGGGTCAGGCCCTGCTGCGCGCACGTCTCCAGCACCTCGCGCAGCGCGGGCCCCGTCAGCTCCAGGTTGTCGGCCAGCCGCGCCCGCGCGCTGCGGTACCGCGTCCCCGCGATCAGCGCCCCCTTGGCCGTGCTGCTGTGTGCCTGGTCGCTGCCCAGCGCGACCAGCCGCGGGCGGAGGTCCATCGCGCGGTCTTCGAACGCATCCGTGCCCTCCGTGTAAGCCCCCTCCGCGCGCACGAGCTCGCGCACCCGCCGCTCCCGCGCCGCGACCATCACCGTGGCGATGGCGTCGCTGGCGCTCACCTGGATCACCCCGCCGCCGCGGGTCTCCGAGTCACTGCGGAAACACGCCGGCAGGGCCAGCGCGCGCGCGACCCAGTCCATGACGATCGTCTCGAGCTCCGTGCACGCCGGCGAGCAGATCCAGTTGAACGCCGGCGCCGTGAACGCCGCGCTGTACATCTCGCCCAGGATACTCGGGTAGGTCACGTTGGCCGGGTAGAAGGCCATGAAGTTGGGCGACTGCCAGTGCGTGATGCCCGGTTTGATCTTGGTCTCGATGTCCGATTGGATTTGCGACCATGGCTCCGGGTCCTCTGGCGGGTGCGACGGGATCTGGGGGGCGAGGTAGCCGGGTTCGATGGTTGGGACGACGCGTTGCTGGGGGAGGGAGTCGAAGTAGCTGGTTACTGAGTCTGTGGTCAGTTTCATCGTCTGTCATGGAAGGTATGTGGCTTACTGTCGTCGATGGCCGCGTGGGCAGCACTTCTGAACTGTTCGCGGTCCATTGTCAGTCTCTCAGTCTCTCAGTAGATTGTCGGAGGTTGAAGACGGAAGAAACTTAAGTCAAGTCAAGGCGGGGAATTCCGCCCTCGGAATCGGAATGCCCATACAGTTCCGAAGTATATATAGCAGTAAGCCAGACAGTGCGGAATTGTCCTGTAAAGACTTATCTATATTTATATACAATGTTATTGTATTCTTTGTTCTGTCAAGTCCGCATCGGGAATAGCGCCATCTTAGATTGATAAAGAAGTAAACAATGAGCCTCAAGAGTACAAAGAGAGACAGACAGAGACAGAGACAGTACAAAGCATAGGTTAGACCAGGACAGCTCAATGAAAAGACAGTGAAAGAAGCGTGCTCTTTGTCCTCCTGCCTATATACACTGCCTTGAGCATACTGCCAGATCTATATGCCCTCGGCCAGACAGTATACAGACATACGATGATACACAGAATCTCTCCCCATGGTGATACCACCCTAACCCTAACCACCACCTGCCCTCCCACCCAACTCCTGGTCTCCTCCCCCCATCTCATCCACGCCTCCCCCTACTTCCAAGCCCTACTAACCGGCCACTTCAGAGAAGCCGTCGCCCTGCGCCAGCACGGCCACGTCGAGGTCACCCTCCCCGAAGACGACCCGGACGCCATGCGCGCTGTGATGAACGCTGTGCATGGCCGCTTCTGGGCCATCCCCGGCAAGAACATCCGTCTGGAGCTGCTGAAGGACATCGCCGTCGTCGTGGACAAGTACGGGCTGGAGGAGAGCGTGTGCACGATGCTGGAGACGTGGACCAGCACGGCCAGGGTGGGGAAACCTCCGTGCCCACTTGCATGATGTTGCCCGCTGGTTCCTGTGTGTCACTTGGGCGTTTAATCAGCAGGATATGTTTCGTTTTGCGACCAGGGAGTTTATTCTTGATACCGGCTTTGATGTTAGTCTCGAGGGGACCTGTGTGCCAGCGCCGATTAGTCGTGAGTTCTCATCCCCCAGTACGTGAGCCTGTACGAGAGCCTGTACGAGAGCCTGTACGAGATGCAGCTAATGGATATCGATACAGGCAGGATAACAACCCGAAGAGCTCAACTCCTCACCTCACTGCGCAATCTCGTCAAGCCCCTGCGCGAAATCGAATACGCCGACGAATCCACCGTCTGCAGCCCCTCCTGCGACGCCACCGTCCGCACTGCCCTCGAAGAAGCCCTCGGGCTGATAAACCGCGGGCCGCGCGCGCGCGTGAAGCCCCGGACCGTCCGGAGGGCCATCGCGGACCTGTACAACCAGCGCATCGACGCCCATAGTGTCGTCCAGAACAGCGCCAGTCAGCTGGGGTACCAGGCGCCGCCGTGCGTGGAGTACCTGGAGCATTTGGATCTGCGGGTTGGGGAGGAATTCAATCGGGTGAATGGGTTGGTGTTGTCCAGGTATAAGGGGCTGGCGGCTAGGAGGGTCATGGATTGGACGGGGACGAATGGCGGGTTGAATCCTAGGAGTTTATGGCCGTATGGGTATCACGATCCGTAACTAATTGCATTTGCATTTTTGTTTTGTTTCCTGCGTTGTATTTTGCTATAGAAGCGGCTCATCCGGTCGTGTATTTTGCTATAGTAGCGCCTCATCGACCGGATGATCGATATCTCTTGTCCTTATCTAACTCCTGATCAAATTGCTCATCATACACCTCCGCGTCCAGGTCTTTGCCCTTGATATTCAGCTTCTGGATCGGCATAAACGTAAACAACATCCGAACCCACTCCGTCGTACTCCGGTTGCGATACGAATGCGCCGTCCCCCGTTGTATACTGACATCCCCCCGGCGCAAGATGCGGCTTTGTCCCGAGTCCAGGATCAAATCCACCTCGCCCTCGAGGACCACGCCGTAGTCGATACTCACGGTGCGATGCATCGGCGTCACCTTGCCCGGCCGGAGATCGATGGTCCGCATCACCGTGCCCTGGGAGGTCGTTAGACCCGGCGGCGTGTGCAGGAAGTCGTCGTAGTCGGCGACGTCTTCTTCATCGTCCAGGACCACGGGCATGGCTGACGTGGTGTACACCAAGGCGATGTCGCCATCTTCGCCGGCCGGTTTCGACGGGATGTATTCGGGGATTTGCGTGTGTGAGAGAAACACCGATTCCCCATCCGTACTGTGAGCCGTGATGTAGCGGCGGATATCCGGCAGGTCGTTTGATTTCGGCATGCTGGTTGGTCTCTGTTGTTGTGGCAGGCGTGCATCACGACGTTTTATACCGTCACGACGATCAACATAATAATGGCATCATATTGTTCTGCCATCGAACCATGGTTAACCCCATATGTCATCGGAATTTGGCTTTCTTTCGTTTCCTTGGTTCCAAATCAGCTACAAGGAACGGTGGCGTTTGTTAAATCGGTCAGTAGACCCGTCCAGTCCGGAGTGTCGAACGATAGGTCCCCACCGCTATCTAGCATCTCCATCCATATCTCTTCGAGGTGCTTTTCCTCACTTTCATCGCCCATGGTATTGCGAACATCCATAGAGGGCTGTTTGATGTCGACAGCCGGTGCGCCCATAGCGGGAACCGGACGAGTCGGGTTATCAACGGGCAGGTTGATAACCGGCGGATCGATTGGCACGGATTGCTTGCCGGTGTTCCAGTGTTTCTGCAAGCAGCCCATCAGTGCGTTGATGCCTTCACGGACGGTGCATGAGGATTGCTGCGCTTTGCTCAGCATGCGACATGCATCTAATACTTCTTCCTTGCGCTTTTCGGCTAGTATGTCGTCCCAGTTGAAGCACACGTCCATGAGCAGAATCACCGCTGCCATAAAGACGTGGTGCATCACCGACCAGACCACCGAGCTGGGCGGCGTAAAAGTGGGCTCGTCGTCGTCCATGATTCGCTTGATTTCGAGCACCTTCCGCGCTGATTGGAGACAGACGATATGCGAATACGAGTACGCTGGGTCCCGAGCTCCTCGGATCAGATATTGCCGATGCAGTCGACAGAGGCGTGAATGGCATGCTTGGTGTAGGAGACATCTCTGCCAAGCAATCGCCGGCCGCGCTTGGTAAAGTGGCGCAAATCGTCGTCGAGAAATAGGATCGAGACGGAAGAATTCCGGAAACTCGCTGTAGGCTTGACGGATCTTCCGGTCAAGCTCTAGTGTTTTGTCGTAGCTTACCTCTCTGTCTCGCAGGTGCTCGCAGGCTGTGGCATCGACCATCTCCCGGCATACGATGGCGAGTTCAAGACGCTGGAGGGCATAGGACATGGACGTTGGTGTCGACATCGGCAGTGCATATCCATCACCCGCGCCGCTGGGTATCTCATCGTCCATGTTGGCTGGCTTTCGAACGTTCATATGATCCGGATGGACCAAATATGTGCACTCCTGTGGGCCACTAAGATACCCCAATAACCTGGGTATATGTCAGACAAATTCGCCTAGCTCGTATGGTAAAACCCACCAATCATAAGTAGCAAGGTCCCACCAAAGTCGTCGTTTGAGCTCGACCTCCATCAAATCAGCCCCATTGGACTTTCTCGCCTCTCGAAATCGGGGCGAGTCGACGCAGTGCAGCATGAGGTTTTTGGCCTGACCGACAATATTGCCGAGAACGAAGAGCGAGCTGACCGATGGATGCATGTTCATGTTGAATAGATTGTGCGCCACAATCAACGTTGCTTGTAGACCTTCGATCGTCGGATATACCGAGTAGTTGCTCTGGATTAGGGCCGCGCCGGTCAAGAACGTGTACTCGCGGCTGCACACATCTGCATAGACGGATGATTCGATAGACAGCTGCAGAAACAGTGCACTAGCGACAATGCTGAACAGGAGCGCCAGATGGTTCAGGTCCAGGGGTTCCTGTTTCTCAATGGCCTGGTAAATGCGATGAATCTGCTCCTCCACGCGCTTGGGCAGGATGATATGGTACAGGTAGTCGATGCAGCTGGTGTAGTAATGAAACAGAGCCATGGCTTCTGCCTTTTTGGGCAAGAAAGATATCAACTGCACCGTCGCCGGGTTATCCTGAGACGCCGTCCATTCCCCCCAGGACATCGACAGCGCACTCCCCGCGCCCACTGTACCATGCCCAGGGCTCAAGACACCCTGCATTTTTGGTACATTCATCCCACCGCCCGCCATCGTCGGCAGGCCAGTCGGTACCAGGTCCCCCATCGTGATCTTCTCTAGCCAATCCGCGGTCTCCAATGATTCGTTTCTATCGCGCGATGTCTGTCCATCCGTCGGACGAGCAACGACGCTACCCGCAACCGTCGGCGATTGATTGACATCCCGGCTACTGTTCGCCACCACCAGATCCGGATGATTGACATGGCCAGCGGCCTGGTGGACTGCCCCGGAGCCCACCCCGTAGGTACAGGGCAGCCGGCGCGTCACACAGCTGCTGCACGGCTGCTGGCGGTTGCATTTGAGTTTCTTCTTCCTGCATGACTCGCAGGACACTGGGTCCTGCCTGGGGGCGCGTTTCGGAGTTCCTTCCAGCTGTTCCTGCACGGCTTTGCGCTTCATCGGGGACGCTGATGTCGATTCTGGCCCTCCTCCTGCCGGCGGAGGTGCGGATGACGGCAGCGGGGTCACGTGCTTCGATTTCGATCTGTCCATGATGGCTTATCTCGAGAGAAAAAAGAAACAAACAGTCTATAGACAGTGGTAGACTAAGAACGAGGTTAAAACTAGATCATTCTTTTGCAGAATTCCGTCTCCTGTGCAGGTGTTCGTCCGATCTCGCTCTCGCTCTTCGTCGTCTCGCCGCCCCCCTTCTCGGAGCCTCCGCGGAGCGTCCGAAAAGCATCATAATTTCCTGAATGGGAAATTGGCCATTCTCCTTTCTTGATTTCGCTCTCCACGGAGCCTCCGGGCCCCCCTTGCATTGGCTACTGCGTACTCCGTATGCTCTTGCACAGCGCGCGGTCATGCCTGCTATAAAAACCGTCGGCCCCCGATGTTGTCGTCGATCTCGACAGCTGGGGCAGATCACCGGCCGTTTAAAGAATTGTCCAATATACCCCTGGTCTTCTGAAGCTCTCAAGTTGCTGCCACCATGAGCGTGGAAAACAACGTCCAGGCTGACCCTCAGCCGCAGCCTCCAAGCGAATACACGTACGTTCCCTGACCCGAAGACAGTGGACATGGCTGACAATAGCAGACCTAGGGCAAACCTGACCATCCTCGGCGCATTCACCGGACTGTTCTGTACTGTCGGGTTCCTCAACTCGTTTGGTGTGTTCGAAGCCTACTATGCCGAAAAGCAGCTGGCCGGTCAATCGGAAACAACCATTGCGTGGATCGGTGCCATCAGTATCTTCTTCATCTTCGCCGTCTCGGTGGTATCTGGTCCGTTGCTGGACTTGTTCGGCCCGGGAGTAAGTCTACCGCTATGGAAGGGTGGAAAGCACAAGCTAACGGGTATAGGTGATGCTCTATGTCGGAGCACTAGGCACCGTATTCGCCATGATGATGACCTCTCTCTGCACCAAGCTATACCAGTTTGTCCTGGCCCAGGGGATCTGTCTTGGTATCTCCATGGCACTACTGGTTTGTCCGATGCTGGCTCTCGTCGGCCAGCATATCAAGGTCAAACGTGCCGCAGCCATGGGGATTGTGATTGCCGGTTCGTCCGCCGGTGGTGTCGTGTGGCCCATCATCATTAATGAGTTACTGCAAAGCTCCAACGTGGGATTCCCATGGACCATGCGAATTGTCGGATTCATCATGCTTCCGCTTCTTCTGATCTCCTGTGTCTGCTGTCGTCCGGCAGCTACTCCGGCAGCTGCTCCGGCAGCGGCAGCTGCAGCACCACCCCAAGCACCAACCCCCGACAGCGAAGAGCACTCATTAACCGAAAGCAAAGAGCCCAAGACACCTCCCTCCAACAAAACTTTCTCTGTATTGAAACAGCCGGTCATGCTACTCTCGTGCCTGGCCTTCTTCGTCATCTACTTTGGGATGTTCTCGCCGTTCTTCTTCACGACGTCCTATGGTGTCGCGAATGGCTTCTCGGAAAAATTGTCTTTCTACACCATCTCCATTGTCAATGGCGCATCGTTTTTCGGTCGTATCTTGCCCGGGATCGTCGCCGACCGGTACGGCAAGTTCAACTGCTGCGTTTTAGCTACGTGCTTTTCGGGGATTATTGCCCTGTGCTGGACCAAGGCGACCTCGGTGGCAGGATTGGTGATTTTTTCGGCTGCTTATGGATTTTGTTCCGGGGTGAGTCACCTTGATTTCCCTATTTATCACTATGAAAAGCAATCTAACAGAACCAGGCCATTCTCTCCCTCCAACAAGCCTGCGCAGCACAAATCGCCACGCCCCAGACCATCGGATTGGCCATCGGAACCATCATGGGCGCTACCTCTCTTTCGTATGTGCGCCTTTTGTTTCATCTCCCGTTCCTGTCTGTCAGTGCACTAACACATCGCAGGGCCATGGCCAGTGTCCCTATTAGCGGCGAACTCGCCCAGAAATACGGATATCTCTCGCTTTCGATCTACTCCGGGGTCAGTTTGCTCGTTGGGGGTCTGCTCCTAGCTCTCGCACGGCTAGCACAGAGCCGAAGATTGCTGGATGCTATTTAAACTAATGACATGGATGAATGGATGAATACAGGGGGGTATAAGGTTTCAAAAATTGACACATGGCGTTTCGGCTGGTGATAGTTCCATAGGATACATAATGCAAGAGTAATCACGATAGACCAACCTCCAATCCCCACATAATCATCAGCTCATACTCCAGTAGTCCATATAAATAGACACAACCCCCGATCTCAGTCCCGGTGCTCTAACCCACGTCACATAACCACGCACGCAGCTAGTCACGGACTCGCCGCCTTGGGCGGATACTTCTTGCCGTCCTTCTCAACCTGAGGCGAACAGCCGCATCGTTCTGCCTCGGGGACGGCATCCAGGACGCTGGGAATATGGCTGCCGCAGCCCCACCAGGTAGCTTTGTCTGCGGTATATTAGAACATGTCCTGCGATAAACGATGAGGGTGAGGACGTACTGCAGGAGGAACAGGTAGCTTTCATGCACATCTTGGGTTTTTGGTTCTTGGTAGTCACTGGTATGGTTGTTATCGTGCCAGTGAAGTGGTGAGGCGGTGGTTAAATACGTGAGTCCGGGCACGTGGGGTTCTCCGATGGGTGGAGTTGTGATCCCCGAGAGCCCGAGTCGGCGTTCGGGATTCTGGCATTTTCTAGAATTATTGGGTTTATCCAGTTTGGGGATTCGGAGTCTGTCTGGATTGCATGCTGTATAGGGCTATGGATGATCGGCTGTCGTTGTCTATGAACGTTGTGTGGAGCCTGAGGACCTCGGGGTCAGCCGTGTATATTTCCCCGAGACTTGATAGGGCTACGGAAGGCCAAGCGACTCAATGTTACGAATAGACGTATGTCTGCTGTATTAGAACCTGTCACTACTGCAAGACCATACGGAAGAACGTGCACATGGGCACTGAATGAAACTAGATACATGACGAGGTCTCAAAGCCAGAATGTCAAGCATCCACCGGTTCAACGAAAGCCCTAGTAGGTCACCCCCGTGAAAAGCGGGCAATCCAAACGCGACCATTAGGGCGGCGCAATACAGATTCCACCGTAGCAGACACCTCCCTCACACTGCACGTCATTGTGGCAACTTATATCCTTGCGCGGAGTAAGCTCCTCGAGGGCGCGCTTCTCGGGGCCTTCCTGCGCCTGGGGGTCACGCTTGTCGTTGGTCGCGCTAGGAAGGAGTTCCAAGGAGAATGAGGGAGAAGTTTTGACAGTAGTCGACGCCAGGGTCATCAGACTGCTACTCTCGAGAGCGGGAGTGGCAGTGATGAGGGACTGAGGCTGCTCGGCTGTATAGGCTTTGTGATTAGTTTGTGGGATGGCTTTTCGAAGAGAAGGAGAGGGACATACACTGCGAGGAGACAGCAGCCGAAGCCACCGCAGTGACGAGGGCAGACAGAGCGAGAAGCTGCATTGTGGCTTGGGTAGATGCCAGTGATTGAAGTCACAAGTTGCGTTTGTCTGGTGGATAATCGAGGTGAGGATAGACGATTGAGGAGAGGATGAAGATCGAGATGGAAGCAGGAGAGAAATGAGGGCTTTATATACCTGTGCTGGTGTGTCAAACAGAGCATACATAACAAAGTAGCTCGCTTAATGAACAAACACTTCAGTGAGCACATTTGGTCATTCACTCTTGTTAGGACAAGTATTGACTGCCTTGAGATATCCATGAGAATAGTGCCTGCTTCACCTGCTATGAGCAACAAGTGAATACTGACCAAGGCAGTAGCCTCTGATTGATTCAATAACATATTCCATGTTATGGCCTATTGGAGTGCAGGAATTGAAGACAACTAAGTGATTGTATCCTCAACAGTCCAGCAGTGTTAATAGTGTGCTGATATAAAGACCAGTCCTTTCACCAGCACCCACTCAATCAATCAGTGACAGGAGGCTGTCAATAGCTCTGAACTCCACGCAATTGAATCCAAGCCATGCTGTCCAACAGACCAGAACAAGGCTCCATTGATGAACCATGACATCGGACAAAGAACACAACAACGGCCAATAGAGTCTGCCAAGTCTTCACTAAACCATCAGACTAGTGGCTTCACTCCGGAGAACATCGTGTCGATCAGGGCAGCCTATCTTTCCGGGGATACTTTGAAAGAACGGCCGTATCTCGCGAGACAAAGTTTGGATACCGTCAGGAAGACATAGTCAAAGAGATCGGAGATATGCCATGTTAGAGAATAAGGGTCCAGCTGGCTGGACATGGTAGTCGTGGCTTCTTTTGGCTGTCAGGAGTATTGAAGCCCTAGACGGAGACACTGTATCCTATGATTCGTGTGTTCATACTCCGTCAAAGTCATATCAATCTCACGCTTACGAAGTCGAATGCCTGTATTTTTATGCTGACTAGTAACCAAGCTTGATACTCTTTTCTTCTGCTTCTTACAACTGCAGAGAATGGTATGAACACACGTCCAGCATATAATGGCATCATGCACCATCCTATATCCCAACATCTTTCCATCACCACCTCTGAATATTCAACTGCAATGGACTGGTCAGACGACCATCTCACACTGAAGACGCTGTAGCTCAGGCTGATGACCACGCACGGGCATATCCTGCATCAATCACCTAATAACCGTTTTTATGGCACGAGGGTCCGAATATCAGCCGACATTTACCCTATGAGAGGCAGTATGTATACCCACTATGGCATGATGGCTACTCCTCATTGCCTCATTTAGCTCCAACGGTCTTATGGAGTATGTCCTTTATTGCAACTTTCTATCATCTCTCGGTTTCAACGACGAGCAATCTGACATAGGCGCGATGCCGCATATTGACCAGGACCAAATAAAGCCTCTGATGCCTCTGTCTGATCGGAGCCGGGCAAATTATGGGATCATCCCGGAGCATAAAGCAGCAGAAGACACCGAGAGAAGTACCACCGCCACAGAAGAAGAGCCCGAATCGCAATATCCGGTAGAAAAATGGAATGACAGACCTATCAACACATGGAGAATCATTGCGACGTTTTATAGTTTCATCGTGCTGGGCGCGAATGACGGGGCCTACGGTGTAAGTGTCCTTTCCGACATACAAAATGCGCATGCTGACAATCGCAGGCATTGATCCATCATGTATGTCAATTAAAGGGCCCGGACCTCTAGTACGGGCGCGCTGACCTATACCCCGTTCAGCTTCGCGAATACTATCACCAAGACTACGCCGCAGTGTCGGTGATATTCCTATCCGCTTTCATAGGGTATGCCACCGCCGCTCTCGCCAACTCCTCAATCAATGCACGCTTTGGACAGCGCGGAGTCGCACTCCTCGGCTGTGGTGCGCACGTCGTTGCGTACCTTGCCGCCACTCGATGTCCGCCGTATCCCGTGTTAATCGCCATCTTCATTCTGGTGGGGTTAGGAAATGGCGTGATTGATGTCTCGGGGAATGCTTGGATCGGGGCCATGGCGGAGAGCAGTCGCTTAATGGGCCTGCTGCATGCATTCTACGGTTTGGGAGCAGCGTTAGCACCATTGACAGCGGCATCCCTGTTCACGAAACGCGGCTGGCAATGGTACGAGTTTTACTATATCATGGCGGTGGCTGCGGCCGTTGAGTTTGCGGCTTCCGTTCCAGCCTTTTGGAATGCAAGGGGAGAGTCGAGTAGGGAACCAGTCAACGACACTGCTGGCACAAAGGATGAGCCACTTCAGTCAACTGCCCACCAGAAAAGCCCCACGATCCAAGCGCTGCAGATTCCCTCCACATGGCTTATCAGTGCCTTTATATTCGTCTACGTCGGCGTCGAGGTCACCGTCGGAGGCTGGCTGCAGACATTCCTCATCGACCTTCGCCATTCATCCCCGTTCGCGACTGGCATTGTAAACTTCGCCTACTGGGCTGGTCTAACAGGCGGACGAGTGGCTCTCGGCTTCTTAACACCTTACTTGAAGCAAAACCAAACCTTCGCGGTGACGGCCTACCTAATCGCCTGTATAACGATGCAACTGGTCTTTTGTGCCGTAGATAACCCCGCCACGTCGGCCATTGCCGTCACCTTCCTGGGCTTCTTCCTTGGTCCGCTCTTGCCTGAAGCCCTCATCGCTCAGACGAGGATCCTCCCGAAACATCTCCATGTTGCAGCCGTGGGGTTCGCGAGCGCGCTGGGGAGTGCGGGCGGCTGTACGTTCCCGTCCATCACGGGAGCTATTGCTAAGTCGCAGGGGATTGGAGTGTTGCAGCCTATGGTGCTGGCCATGTTAGTGGTTTGCTTGGGGCTGTGGCTGTTGCTTCCGAGGAGGCCGTCGGGGAGAAGGCAGACGGATGCTGTATAGCTTGAGGATGAGCCTTATCGATAGAAATACATTCCATCAACTATGCATTTATTTCAAACACCGCTATTGGCTCCACACATGTCCACGATGTCCGGGTGGAATTCCACGCTGCTTCCCTGAACCACCGGATGTAGCTATTGCTGAGGTATCGCCCTTTCAGCCCTATATCGTAGTCGGGGATTGCTCCATGACCTGCCACCTATTTTACTATCGAATCGGTCGAATCGAATCCTGCTGATTCTGGAGGGAATAGTCGCTTATATCCTTTGTATCTCAGCGATAGTGTCCGGCAGTCAGTCTTGAGTGAATCAATCAGCCGTTTATTGCTCAGTTCGCGCAGTTGCTTTCTCTTATTATTATTGTTTTCCTCCTCGCTTCCTAGTCATCGTATTCTAAGCGTTTCCGTCTTAGCGATGCAGGTAGACTCACCACATAACACTACTCTGTATTGTGTTGTATAGATATATGCAGACGTTCTAACTGGTTTACTTCGTCCTTGCCACCAGGGCAACCGTAATAGCAACAACAAGCAGTCCCGAAAAAGCGCGGAAACTCACTTCCCTAAGCGCGCACCACGTCCTCGACTACAGGTCCGACGCGAACTGGGGCGAGACTGCCAAATCGCTAACCCTGGTGGAAAAGGTGTGGCCATTGTCATCGACGCTGGTGGCCCCGCAACCCTATCGCAGTCGCTTAAATCCGTCCAGCCTGAGGGCTGATTTCTATCACGGGCTTGCTGGGCAGTATTCCCGGTTCTGGGAGGTGCAACGTACGACGTTGTTGGACTGTTTGGTGTATGGGTGTGTGGCTAGGGGTGTTCTACTGGGAACGAGGCAACATGAATGCATTTATTGAAGAGAAGTGTGTCAGGCTGGCGGTTAATGAGAGGGTCTTTGGGTTTGAGGGTGTCAATGAAGCGTATAAGTATTTGATGGGACAGGAGCATTTCTCTAAAGTTTGCATTCGGTTGGGTCAGTAACTTTTCACATGTTGCATTGGCAGTATAGTCATGACTGCATATCTATTGAATATATATACGTTGATACATTTAAAGCTTCACCTGGCTCCGGTTGGGAGCACAGCATTCCGCCGGCTCAGGGTGCAGCGTCGACTTGTTGAACGACTGAGTCGAAGCGGGGACGTCCAATGCCGGATTCTTAGTGAAGAATCCATCCGGCCGAAGCATGACGCTGGTCTTCTCCATGGGCATGACTGGGAAGTCCTCGACACGGGGGTTGTGGGTGAGTCCGAATGCTGCTGCCGTTAGCCAATGGCTCAAAGATCCAAGAAACACCAATAGGAGGGAAGGAACTTACTATGCCACAACACCACATCCTCATTTTCGACACGATCCTTCCGGTCCACCCACTTCTCGACGCCTTGTGATTCCTTGCTCTGGTTGGTGAATTCGCCCGCCGCATAGAGCTCCCCATCCTGGTATCTGGTCACCCAGACCGCCTTCGTAGCGAAGCCAGCCCGACGCCGTCCGAACGAGTTCTTGCTCGCCAGCATCATCTGCGCTGGAGCAGTTTGTAGTTTATATGCCACGGGATGGTACGAGATGGGGTTGGTCACGCTGTCATTCCGGATCTTGAACACCCGGTGACGGTCAACGCTGGTGTTGGCCGCACTACTTGTCTTGAGAACAGTCTGCTCGGTCGTATACCCGACGTTGTACGGGTTGTTTTCGTCTTCCGGCATCGGCACGGAGTCCTCATAGTAGACCGTGTTGCTGAAGCCGTCGATGGCGGGGTCAATCCGGTAGGAGAACAGATGTTGGTGGAAAGGCGCACTGACGCCAGGACCAACATTCGTCGCCCACGGAACGGTCGTTCCGGGTTTCTCGTTGTCGAATGGAACTGTGGACAGGATACCAGTTGCTCTGATTTCTAACTCGACACCGGCAGCTTGATCAAAAATGAAGGCAAAGATGTACTCATAGTTGGCAACAGTGCAAATCATCTGTGCTACCAACTGGCGGTTGCGAACAACTGTGGCGGCTCCATTACGGTAGTTTGAATGTTTATGCTGGAGGCCATTGTCTTGTTCATGGAGACAGATGATGTTTTTGAGCTGCACTGGAGTCCCCTTGGAGTCTGCTGTGTAGCCATCAAAGTACTTGATGTGGCCTAGACAGTCACATCCCAGTGAGAGCTGGTTCGCTGCGATTCCGAATCCAACATCTCCGACATCAAACGCTTGCTTGCGGTGGTAAGGGGCCCGCGGGTCTATAACTGTCAGAATCTTGCTTTTCGTTTGCCAAACTATATCAGGAAGAACATACCTCCATAAGGAACCGTCATCTCCGACACCGATAGTCGGTAGAACACGTTCCGTCCATCGTAGGTCAGGTTGTGAATGACCATTCCCTCACGGCTGTTAAACCCAACGCGGAACTTCCACTTCTGCCAGGACACAGCATTTCCCTGTACAGAGAACGAGGGTCCTTCCGGCTGCTGGACAATATACGGCTTCAGATCATTCCGCAAGGGTTCCTTGAGCAAATCATGCGCATATTGGATGCCCTCCACCGGCTTCCACGGCTGAGTCTCCGTGTCCCGCTGGCCTTCCGGCCCCGAGGGAAGATGGTCAATCCGCACCAGCTGGCGGGTGATGGCATCAAAGACCGGGGAGAATTTGCACGGATGCGCATAGTGATTGTTTTGCGGATGGTCCAAGGCGACAATGTACATGTAGCACTGGATGAGACGACGGTCCTCTTGCGCACTGTCTGTTCCATAGATCCAGGGATCATTGCATACTGTCATCCCTGGAGGTAACTTCAACTTGGCTACCTCTGCCTGGACGGCAGGGTGGTTGAGACAAAGTTGTTCCATTTCGATCATCTCATCAACGTCCATAGGCGGCTAAGTCGGTCAGCATCTTGCATAGCTATCCTATTCTATCCGCTCTAGGTACTAGGGTATTATGACACTAACCTGAATCTCTTTTGGCATCTCGTTCATAGATACGACAGCCCGTGTATCAGCATTCAGCAATCCTTTATAGAACGCTCCGGAATCCATCCGGTGGAACATAACAAGCAGCAACCGGGCTGGCTTAGGGGGAAGAGACTTCCCCAGCCGTTCTGCCTCAATATACGGAACGACATCCCTCTTAATCGGGTCTTGGACATCAATTCTCTTGTACCGCAGATTCACTCCCGGGAAGGCCGCCTCCAGGATCTTGACGGCGAGCTGGATTTCCCCTGGAGTGATGGGGTCGAAGGGGTGAAGAGCGGCCATTGTACAAATCTATATAAGAAAAACAACAGATAGAAGAGTAACGAGATGAAACTCCGGGGGCGAGCCGAGGGGCCTTTTATAATCAACAGTTTACCATCCGGGGGAAAAGTCACTGTGCTGTGATTGGCTGGCGAGGATGAGACCCACCACGGCGTATTTCCTGCCGTAAGAGGTTTAGCGCAGAGTCTTGGCTGTTGACTACTATTGGTCGCTCGAATTTAATCTATCTTTATCAGCATCTGCGATTTCAACGAGTTTCTCTATCTCCAAGACTCGTTGTCCGGTGAGGTGGCGGTATAGGCTTATAGCGGCAAATTATGCAAGCAATCCGGGTTCATAAATGTGTGGGCCAGAGAAGCTGAGGAAAGAAGTTGAATCAAGACGGTTGAATCAAGACCCACGACGACTGCATAGGTAGTTATGACTCAGGAATGACTAATGTCTATCTGGTTACTCCGCAGCTTACTAATCGACTCAATGATGTCCAGATTGAGTAACGCGGAGAGGAAGCCCTAAGAAGCCGATTTGATCCCGTATCCTAAGCGATAAATGTACAAAGCAATGTGAACGAGTTAAAGGAATTATAACGGTGGAGATTGGCGCCGGCGCCAATTCAAAACAGCATAAAAATCCCACAGCCGATAATCAAACAAACCAGCACCGCCGTCACAACCCCAGCACGCACTCTATCCTTTTTAGCAACAGGCTCCCTGCGATCTGGTACATGCGCCGAGTCCGACGTGCCTGCGGAGCTATCACCCGTACTAGAACCCCCTGTATCGGCGGTCAAGGGCCCTGCTACAGTATCCAGCAGGGTAACCTGGACTACTTCCAACGCCGAGATCTGCTGGCCTACGCCCTTGGTCCCGTCGTAGGATCCAGTCGTCCACGTAGTACCGCAGTATGTGCCCGTATCACCACCACTGCACTGTGCTGCAGCTGCCGTGGCACTAGCCTGCAGACGCTTCATGATGGTATCGTATGTGAAGGGTGCGATCTTGGCGATATCGGCCATCCAGCGACCTAGGTATGCTTTGAAGGATGACTGATCGGTTGTGCAGCTGTTGCCAGCTTCACAAGCCGATTCATACATGACATGGGAGGAGGATTCGTTGTGGGAGAAGAATATCTGTTGCGCGTTGAGGAGGCTCTGGACTCGATCGCCCCATGTCGAGGAGCCGTTTGTCTGGCTTTGTTAGTGACGAGCACCGCTTGCGAAGCTATAGGGGTCGGAATACGGACATAGTTCCACATATGTGCTGCTCCATGCAAGAAGACACCGTTGTTATATGACCACTGCACGTGGTTGACGTCCGAGCAATTGTTCGTCTCGCTCGTCCCGTCATATACCTCATAACGCTCCCCGATGAGGCCCACTCCTGCTACCCAGTCCCAGGCCCTCTCAGCCCATTCGGCATAGGTGGTGTTGCCCGTGTACCGTGCCAGACGCGCCCCAAGGTCGAAAAAGCAGCCGTTTGAGATGGAATTCTTATACTCGTACCCGCTGTTGAAGGAGTAAATCTGCCACTTGAGCCCCCCGTTGCATGTCTTCTCTTGCCATCGTGCCGCCTGCTCATTAAACACTGCTTGTGCCAGCGACAACCATGAGGGCTCATCATCTTCTGGGTTGGGAAAATTCATCTCTGCCGCCATCATGGCCGTAAATGCCCAGAACGACTGATCATCATTTCCCTCCGTTCGTGTCTGGTTTGTTGGCATAAAATCGCCATTGCTACCTGCTTGATGCAGGATGGCTTGTTTAGTGATGGCGTTGTATGTTTCGTCGCCCGTGTATGCCCAGTAGTTTACCAAGGCACCGAAGAACGCGCCGGCTTCCCACCAGTAATACGGATCTGGGAGCTCCCCGGGGACATCTCCCGTATTGTTTCCGGTGTAGAAACTGACAAGGTCCCAGGCTATCTGGCTCGAGACGTATTTTATGTCCTCTATTACGGCTCGTTAGCACTCTCCATTGCTTTTTTCCCCTAGCTCTGTTTCAGACGAATATAAGGGCGACTCACCTGGATCATCGACATCAAGGTCAATCGCGTTCACTCGCGATCCCGCTAGAGAAAAGATCAAGCAGCCATATAGAACCAAATGCTGCCAGAAATGACTCCACGATCGAATATATAATAGCATCACTTCCAGGTGAAGCACTCACACACTCCATAGAGCATCACAAAATCGGCTCGCATCGACGGCGCAAGCAATGTGATTTTACATAGTAAATATGTAAAAGAGGGATGGATACTTCGCGGTGGGTGGGATTTCTGCCTCCCCTGATATTATATGCAAGGAATGCGGGCGATGATACCTCCCCTGCAGGATGCCAGCAATAATTCCGAGTCGGTCCTGTAATTATCGCGGTTTCTGGCTAATAGATATTTGCTTTCTTTCATCTTGCTTCGTGTCTTTGGTTAAAAAAAAGCAAGAGGAAAACTGGTCATTTTAAGCTTATGTACTTTGAATATCCTCTGCTGTCGTATAATGGCTACTGGGTCAGATACTCTTTATCCTTTCGGGAAATTATGTTCCCTAGGGATAAATAAATAGCTTCCTGTAGTTCCTGGTAATTAAAGCTGTCAAAATATGTTCTTACGTGCACATTGCACCTGCAGCTTCAAACTATATTTGACTCTGACTGCGATGCACCCATTGTCTAACACTGTAGCCGGGCAGTATTCCTTCCATAAAAAAGAAAGAAAAATACGTTGGCACCGCTCATTAACTGGATTCCAAGACCCTTTAGTCTGTATTTTCTCCTTTGCAATGCGGCGTGATCTTTGACGAGTGTAGCGCTGGTGGATATATAACCGCAATACTCTCTACCCTATAGCTCGAGCCGTATCCATGCAGCAGCAGCTTTC
This sequence comes from Aspergillus sp. MA 6038, assembly GCA_003004525.2. Lineage (NCBI taxonomy): Eukaryota > Fungi > Ascomycota > Eurotiomycetes > Eurotiales > Aspergillaceae > Aspergillus > Aspergillus sp. MA 6038. The sequence goes on along the minus strand of PQME02000073.1, from coordinate 24,987 downwards.
TTCCTATAATGATATATCCTATAATAAAGCTACCCGTAAAAATCTATGAAATCCCACGTTCCCATCCTGGTAATAACATTCGCGGCTTTGGCTAATTGAAATTGAGTCATTGAATTCAATATCGTTAACTGGGTGCCATGATATCCAGACAATTGTTTTCGGAGAATATAGCATAGCGATTGAATAATCTAAGCTAAGACATAACTTAACTCTATGTGGACTGTTATGTGTCCTTCCCTCTCTTTTGTTGGTTCTTGAAGTGGAAGCCCCAGAGAGAGTTTGTTTACAGCGACCACGCGAAGAATGCATGATCCAGGACACAATTCAATGTACACCACCTGCACTCTAGTCCTAATGGACTGGTTAACTTCAATTGACTGATCTATTTAGAGAAAAATCTGATAGATTGTGTTATTTAATATTCATCAAATATACTGTCTAATAATTCACTTATGGTGGTGGTCTTGGTCTTGTGTATTCACATTTAGGGCTAGCTCAACCTGATAAGTGCACTGTAGAATACAAAGAGACAACTCGGCACAGTGTTCCCGGCTATTGCCAGATAATACTCCGTATAGTCGAGTCAGTCTAGACCAGTCTTCACTGTCAACTGGATCAAGGCCATGCATCAAGAATTCAAGAATGCAGGGAGCCACAGCCCGTGTGGCATGTGGTCAAACAACAAACCACTTTGTGGGCCAGGAAAGATACAAGAGTAAAAGCACTCCACCATGGCCACTTCTGGTGGACAATCTGTTCTTTGTTTGCTTTCTTCCAGTGGAGCTGATATGACATCTAGCCCTATAAGTGACTGGGAATAGCTTCACTTTTGGCCCACTGGCAAGATGTTATGTTTATGAAACCCTAGTAGCAGTTTCTATTCACTCTTTTCTCTGTCTCACTGCTATATCCACACTCTTTTACTATCATGTCATTTTTTACATTTGCTGCTTCACTACCACTCTTTTTGTTTGCTCAGATTCTCACTATATAAGCACCTCTTTGCTCAACGATCCTGCTCTTCTTTCCTTCTTTCATACACTATCTTCCTTCTTCTCAACTTTCCTTTTCTTTACTCTACTCATTTCGACTTTACCTTCAAACGTTCCTCGAAGCGGTCAGGTGACAATGCGCTTGAAGCTCACCCAAGTCTTTTGCTTCGCCCTCGCGGCCTCGTCCACCCTCGCCCGTCTCCAGGGCTATCATCGTCGTCATGGCCATGGAAACCACAACCCTCTCGAAGAACTTAGCGATCAGCATGTCGAGAAGCGCGATCTGATAAACGTCGACGGTGCCGTGGGAATTGGTCCATTGACTGCGACGGTTGGCCTGGAAGTTGGCCCTGCCGGACACCCTCACCCTCATGGCGATCCTCACAATGATCCTCATGGCGGACCTCACGATCATCCTCACGGACACGGACATGGTGGACCCCCCGGACACCCTCATGACAGTCCCGGCCAGCACCCGGTCAAGCCCACCGCAGTCTGGGACCAGATTCCGCCGGATGGCAAGTTCTCTTTTGACGGCTTCGGAAAACGCACGCAACCTCACGGCGATGGCGTTAGCTACGTGGGCAACATCGGTGATCCCTGGGGCAGCAATATCATCACCCTGAAAGACGCCTCCGCAGCCTCGAGCCACAAGTATGTGGCCCAAATCCACGGATCGAAGGATAAAAACGCGAAGCCCTGGACCGTCGTGTTCTGGAATAAGATCGGGCCTGACGGCAAGATGACCGGTTGGTACGGCCATTCCGCTCTGAGGTTCACTATTGCCGCCAACGAAGTCATCTATGTGGCTTTTGACGAGAACTCGCAGGGTGGCTTTGCCGCTGCTCCGGGTGACAAGATCCCGACTGACCAGTGGGGGGGTTACAGCGCAACCTGGGGGGAATGGGATTTCGGTGATACGAAGAACGGGGGGCTTTCGGGCTGGGACGTCTCTTGTATCCAGGCGCAAAATGCAAAGCAGGTTGCCCAAGGCATGCGGATGTGTCTCTCGAACATGGATAAATGCTCTACCATTACTCGAGACGCGAAGCTCGTCGAGAACGCGTACGACAACGCCAAGGAAGGTGTTGATGGTCTAGGAGGCACGGTTGGAGCTGGGGCGGTTCGTCTGATTGTAGAATTGGACTTCGCTGGTTGATTTGGGGCGGTTGAGTGATTGAAGCGTACTCGTGTTGTACATACTCTTCAAGTTTTTCTCTGGATATACTTGGGTATTTTAATATCCAGTAAATAGCTTTAAAAATGGGATGCGCATACATACTCGTTAACACCCTGTTCGCTGCATAGCCGGGATATCAATATCCTTAATAGTTCAAACCTTATTCCTTCTTTCGAAATAAGTCCATCGTATCATGTTCCACAATTTGCTTTCTGTTCGTTGTGTTGCTGAGATGTAGGGCTTGTTGGTGGTCTTCATCGATGAAATATCCTGGATGGAATTTACTAAAAACTAGATACAAAACAGCCTTTAACCACGAATAAAGACACCGGAATCATGTCCCCCACAATCATCCATAATTCCGGAAAATATGGCAACCAAGTCACTCGTCATATCCCTCATCCTCCGAATCATCGTCTTCAAAAATAGCTTCCTGGGAAAGATATCCGGCATGACCTTCATACGGCACACCAGAATACAAATACTGCTGATGCTTCCTAGTCACGCCCAATCCTCCATGAGGGCCATCGTCCCACAAAAACACAATCTTTATCGCCCAATGACTAGACCACGCTCCAGATGCAGAGTCGAGCAATTCCATCATACTCATATTCTTCTGCACAAAGCGACGAACATAGCTCAGTCCGAAGGACGTATAGGACTGGCCCAACATGAACCGCTTCGTCTGGGAAATCCCACGCAGACACACGGTATCCGGAGCGGCATCCACGGCCGGAAGATGCTTGTGCTCGATTTCATGGCCCACAGACACCGCAATTGCCGCGTAGAGGAACTTGCAGAGTCTGAGGTATGGCTCACTTTCGAAGAAACCCCAGTAGTCTTGCAAGAGGAGCAGATCGGCATCCCAGTTATCGATCAAGTCCGAGTCGTCCAAGGGCTGATGGAAGATTTCGGCGTACAACTGCAAGCGCAGAAGACCCGTGCGGATAACCAGATCTGTGGCAGGTGGGTAGTCGCTCGGGTGGCGTTGGTCGGTCATGGCATTGTCCCACAGTCGTTTTCCGTAGAGCAGGTAGAAGTCCACTGCGTTCACGACTTCGGACATGTAGCGCAGCGTATCCACGGAGCGGGGGACGTAGCCCGGAAGCAAGACGGGATTGCTACATCCACCCGCGAAGTAAGTAAGGAAGTAGTGGAGGGATTTCTGGATATTAATGTTGCGTGCCGTCATGATAGCAAATACATAACGGTACAGCTCGGGATTGTCCAGGTTGTTAGCGAGGATCATACGGAGGATGAAGGAGAAGTCGTTCTCTATGAAAGCTTGGAGAACTGGGTAGGCCATCAGCAGGTTTCCCAAGGTCATGGGGTCGCTCATCTTGGTGACGATGGCCAGGAGGACATCGTAGGGGAGTCCTAGGAGGAGGGGAAGCTCGTTGGAGTCCATGTTCGCTTGACTTTGAGTCTGACAATAGATCAAAAAAAGGAGAGATGAAGTTGGTGGTGGTGAGTCAAGAGGGAAGAGAAGAAAAAATAAACAAATAAAGAAATTTCTTCATTATGCCGAGCCTTAAGAATATCGTGTTGCGTTAACGATCGTGAGTTAGGGCTTGCCTGGGTTGCACGATGCAGATGGTATAGGTATAAAGCCCTTTCACACCAGCAATGGATCTGTGACCAACACAAATAAAATTCCCCAGCTCTTGAGTTAATTTCTGTAAATATCCATTATGCTGTATTCAAACCTGGATCCTATACACTATTAAGGTTGCTGGTTCAAGATCCTATCATCAACGAATACCGGGGTCAACGTGCCGCGCAAACCCTAGTTGGGATGGACTACATCAGAAAGGATGCGGGTATCCTTTTCAATCAAATCCCAGATTAGACAATGGGCTCTCTCAGTGCTGAAAGAAATCAAAGCTGCTTTTCCAACAGTTAGAGGGCAGAAATGTTGCAAGCAAAGGCATAGACAGAAGGATACAAAGATCCTGGTCTTACTATACACTCAGGGCGACTGCGCACACTGAGGGAAAAGTCGGTACGGGATTGCTAGTTCTTTGTCTTGCAACAATTGTTGTCAATTCTGAATGGTTCATTCAGGGTTGTTTGGTAACAGAGTGGTTAATATAGATAATGAAATAATTACCCTTGTTTAACATGTTCTAGGACCCTCGGCCACAGTAAGCCTTCATATGTACTGAGTCGGCTTTGGACTGGCTATGTTAGAAAATCAATTTGAATCCCGTAAAGAAACATGGGATAGCTTGCAATCGGCTCCCTGAAGAGTAATTGAGAAACCCGGTACAGTCGGACCTGACAGTCCTATCTATGCGCCTCCTATTCCATGAAGCGGACGTGGACGATGAAATAAGCTTGAGCAAGGAAATAAACTGTAAGTTTAGCAGGTTGAGCTTGGCAATAAATAACTTATGCCACCGATCATGTACCCACAGCATCAGCGAATGTCTCGCCATGTGAATGCTACATGTGCCCTAACTTTCTCTAGCATATTTACTGGAAACTCTAGCGTACCGGCTTAATTTAAAGTGTATCGAGGACGGATCAATCTCAATATAATCTAGTACACATGTACCTAGGTCCACATTCGCTAGCCATCACTTCCACAGACGTGGCGTTGCTTAACACCACTGTAGCTTTTGACTACAATGGAAGACGATCTTGAGATAGGCGATGTCTGCTCACACCCGATGGCTGTCATTACTGGGTGCTTTGGCAGCACGCCTGGGGGGCGCCAATGAAGGTGCCGGTGTGAATGCAGCTGGAGTCTCCTCAACCACCCCGTCCTTTTTAGGGACATTCTGGCGGCGGCCAGACTGCACAGAAACCTGATCTTGGTTCATCAGTTCATCTTCAGCTTTGTCGCGCTGGCATGGTTAAGAGGAGCCGTCAATCGGCCTTTTCGACTGATAGTTATATTGAAGTCTTCGTGAACGTTTGGCAGTCTGCCTAACTCAAGGAAAGAAGTACTAGAGAACGTCGAGAAGGCGAATTCAGGGGCTGAAGGATCTTCATAGTGGACCGATTATGAGAAGAGACCACTTGTAGGCTTCAGCTCAGCCCATCTGCCGATCTGTCGCCATCGAACTCTGGATCTTGCGCTAGTCCGGGGTATACAGAGTACTCTGTACATGGATGCCCTGGACACGTCGCCTGCGGGTCCCCTCTGGGAGCTACGGTAGCCAGTAATCGGAGGACTGGCCGATTGTCAGGTATAAAAAGAAAAGAAAAAGAAATAGAAGAGAATGGCACGGTCTGAGTACAAGTACGCAGTCCTCTCGCCACACACTACCATCTTTCTCTGGAAAACCATCGATTGTCCGTTTCAAGATTCCAGGTGAATTGCAAGAATCATGGATGCTCCGCGGCTCGACCAGTACACCTCTCTGTTTACCACCCAGCCCGTTGCTGGTCTTCAGTCTGTTCCCCTTGGCGAATTCCTCGTGGCGCATCCTCAGGTGCGATTCCTCCGGCTGCAATGGCAAGATCACTCGGGGCTACTGCGCACCCGTCTGATTGCCCCCCAGCATCTCCTGGCGTTGACAGAGGCGCAAAAGCCGGTCCATACGCCGCCGATTGCCTTCCATTGTATCGTCGACAACAATCTCCTACCGGAGTTGGACCCCACCGGGAGCCATTATCTCATTCCGGACTGGTCGTCATTACGGCCCATGCCCGCGCAACCGCAGTATGCCACCGTCATGTGCGGCGTGCTGGGAACGGCACCAGCTCATCCGCAACCAAACTTGGACCTCTGTCCGCGACGGGCACTGGCCAGCGTTTTGCATACGGCAGCCGAACGCTTCGGTCTGCAATTCCAAGTGGGGTTCGAGGTTGAATTCGAGGTGATGCGGCCGGTCTCCTCCACGACCGCAAACCCTGACGGCTATAACAAGACTGAACTGCTGCCGGCCACAAGTGGACTGGGTCGCTATGCAGTTGCGGGGTTGCTTGATCCGCACTTCCCATACATCGAGGAAGCGGTTTTTGAGCTAGTCGATCACGGCGTAAACATCCAAGCGCTGCAAACCGAAGGTCGATGCGGCCAGTACGAGCTCTCGCTGGGACCGAGGCCGCCGCTGGAAGCGGTCGATGAGTTGATCGTGGTCCACCACACGCTCAAATCCATGCTGGGTCGACATGGTCTCGTGGCCACGATGGCGTCCAAGCCTGTGGCGGCCCGGCGCCAAGCCACCGGTCAACATACACATATCTCTATCTCCGACCCTGCCCATGAGCGCGAGTTCCTCGCCGGCATGCTGCACCGTCTACCCGCCTTGTGTGCACTGTGCATGCCCTACGATCTTTCCTACGAGCGTGTGCATCCATATCTGGCCGGAAACCGCGTCGCCTGGGGGAGTGAGAACCGTGAGGTCCCGATCCGCAAGATTCGCGCCGGCCATTGGGAAGTGCGATGCGTTGATGCGACGGCGAATATGTACCTGGCGTTGGCGGCGACGCTGGCGTCCGGTCTGCTTGGCATTGAGCAGCAGCAACCCCTCTGGTGGCCCGATACGGCGTATCCGAAACACCTATCCGTCGAAGACCACGGGATTCAACCCAATGGTGTACACACCGAGTCGGAGCTTCTGCCTCAGAACGTGCGTGCGGCAGTGGAGTTGCTGGAAAAGGAGTCAGCCCAGTTGGGGATGATGATGAACAACAACATTCTCGATCACTACTGCCGTGTGAAGAAATTCGAGGCGTCTCGGATGGAACAGAAGGATGTTGCAGAAGCGCGCAACCTGTTGAACGAGCTGTTCTAGTCCCAAAAGCCTTTACTATTCAGGCCTGATATGACAGCCTGGAGGAGTGCTGACTATGGCACACACACTTCTAGGGCTGCCAGTGATCTGGACGAACCTAAAGCTATGGTGGGATAATTCACCAGGCTTGGATTGCCTGAATGGCTTGGAAAGACACCAACCAATCTGAATTTGACTGTTCATTGACGATTGTCAGGGGAATCCGCTTCGCTCCGCCATACCACATACCGTAGTGAGTGGTTGGTCTCAGCGTCTGTCTTGCTAGATGGATCCGTAATAGGGACTCATCAAGGGGATTTGTTCTCTCTTGGTAGAAGGGACAGTCCAGACCTCATAGTTACCCATAAGTAGCCCACCTGAGTGGGATGGCGTTTCGTAGGAGTCCGGCCTCACAAGCACAGTGTTCAATGTAGATGCTCCTTCTCTTTTTCCATCCCGCAATCTTCCCTCCCTCCTCTCTCCTTTCTCTTTCTCTCTAGCAAAGTGTGGTTCGTTTTGGTTGGCTTTTGTGGACTCGAAGATACCGCTAGACTACCAAAATGGCCATGGCTACTGCTGCGCATTCTCGTTTCTGCCCTAACTAACCACACGAGGATAAAAATCATGTATTCTCGACATGGATTATCGCCTGAAGAGCAGCAGTAAGACGTTTGCATCCGTGGTAGCTTATGGAAGCACGTTGAATGGTATCACTAGTTGAAATGGTACCTGAACGCATCTCCGTGTGCTGCTACGTCGGCCTCCCTATACTGGGTTGGTACAGAGGCATTTCGACTGCCCGGAAGGCAGAGGTAGTGAGAGACCAAGTTCTGCCAATCCTCCCCCTGGGGCCGCCAGACTCGTAGCTCTCGATCATCAATATCCTTGAGCACCATTATGGCCCGGCTGACCCTGCATACTCCTTCGAATATGAAAAAATCTGGCATGACATAGATAGCGGGTCTGAACTCGTTGTTCGTCCTCGCGGATGAAACAACGGTACAAAGAAACGCAAGCTCAGCTCGAGGTCCAAGATATGTAAGTCGCGGTACCACAATCTGTCTTGCTCATGAAGGTATCTGGAAGCTCTCTCATGGCTCTTGTTGAATAGGCAGATACTTGAAACACCCGTAATGACCACTTAAAGTGGGATGATCATTTTGGTGGGCGCTGAGATGGATTTGTCGAAGATACAAAGGACTTTCAAAACCTGCTAATCAACCTGCCATGATGGGCGACTCAAAAGAGGATGTGCTCTGTCAAGGAGAAGGTGCGTGGGCAGAGCCGGAGAGCTGCAAAAGGATCACTAGCGACAGCCTGACAGCCTTATGGCCTTGTTTTCTTTTCTTTTGGGGCTCCAGACCTGTAGATTGAGCTAGTCCAGTTCATATGATTGTCATATGTGGTTGCAGCTCTCTTGTGCACATTTGAGGTGCTTATGTGAAGGGGTATATATGGGTTCGCCTGGTCTTCCTGAACCAAATCATAACTCCATAATAGAGTCAGGGGTCAACATCGGATGTCGACACTCTATGCTCTTGTTTGGCGGAGTTAAGCCGCCTTCAATATTGCGTACACTGCAGCTTCATGGACTTTGCGAGTATTCACGTGTCGTTTGGACGGAGATAGGTCCGACGCTGCTTATCTCCGGCTCGTATTCCTCATACCTTATAAAGACCGACTCCTCCGCTCGTCACTCGTCTTCGTCTTATTTGGTGTCAAAACCACACAGCATCTTGAAGTTTGCTCTTCTAGTAACCAACGCCTCGTTCGTCTTTACTATGTCGTCAGAAACTATTTTCATTACCGGAGCCAATACTGGGCTTGGCCTGGAGACTGTCAGAGCGCTCTGCAATGAGCCAGTTCCCTATAATATCATCATCGGAAGTCGCGACTATGCGAAGGGAGAAGAAGCTGTCTCTCAGCTCCGGAGAGAATTTCCTCAGACTGCAAGCAGTCTGAGTGCAGTGCAAATCGATGTAACTTCTGACGACTCTATCAAGAACGCTGTTGATCAGATTGCGACCACGCACGGCCAACTGGACGTCCTAATCAACAACGCTGGTGCGGTCTACGGCACGTCCGTACTATCGGGCGAGATGAGCCTTCGGGAGAGCTGGAACAAGAGCTGGGATACAAACGTCACCGGCGCACATGTGACAACCTCGATGTTTATGCCGCTTCTGCTCAAATCAGCATCTCCACGGTTGTTATTTATCACAAGCGGCACAGCGCCGCTCGCTGAGACGGAGCGAACGGATGCGCACTTTGCTCTTACGAACGCTTCTCCAGATGCCGGATGGCCCAAGCCGCCCGAAGTGAACCTGGCCGACGCGTATCGCAGCGCGAAGACGGGTCTGAATATGATGATGAGACAGTGGCATCGTACTCTTAAAAACGACAGAGTCAAGGTTTTTGCGGTGTCTCCTGGTTTCCTTGCGACAAACCTAGCGGGCCTTGGTCCAGAGGCTCTTAAGAAGGTGAGACCAGCCTACTCCTGTAGTGTTTTGCCTGACTGACGTGGATATAGCGCGGTGCTCTCGATCCCTCTATTGGTGGGAACTTGATCAAAGACGTTGTCCAAGGGAAACGAGATGCGGATGTAGGAAAGGCGATCAACATCAACGGTGTCCAGTCATGGTAGCCTGGGAAAGTCACTGTGTGTATTGAAACCGGCATATGCTAGGCTCATGTGCGGTGCAGGGGATAGTTAGGAATTTGTCACGGAAGATTCGTGTCAACATATTATACCACAAACATTTAGTTGTCACACTTATTGAAACATACGAAATCCCCCGATACTGCATTTAAAGAGGGATCCAGTCCATTTAGTATACCCGTTCTCGCAACTATAAGAAAATGCATGAGATGGACAAGTGCATGCAGGAGACACATGTAGCCAAACGCTTCGATGCATATGACCCTGGGCTATAAACACAGTTAATCGGCGTATTTCAGCAGTTTTCATCTTTCAGTTCCTTTGCCTTTTTTTCTCTTTCATCTACATTGGTCCCGCTAACGCCTCTATACACAAGGCTGTCTCGATAACTAGGTAGATTGTGCGGATCACATTTTCATGGTAAACGCAAGAACCAGATAAGCTCCTGTCAAGTGAGCTACTACATCGCAGCTACAGAGTCTTTATCGTGTACGTGAAAAGGCCAAAATGCGCCTTGTGTTGATATCTGCCCTAAGATTGTATCAGAGATTGATAAGATGCGGGTACGGCGGGGTACATCATGCTTAGAAATCAGCCAGAACCCCCAGAGATTCTGCACTCGAGGGAATACAACGACGACGACAACAACAACACAAACCAGTCAATAATCACCATGACTACCATGAAGGCAGTTGGTACGTGCCTGCAAGCCCCAATTGCATAGCAACAAGCACCCATGCTAACCAGAACGACCCCAGCAATCAAAAACAACACCGGCCCCGCCGAGAACCTCTTCATCGATGACATTCCCAAACCCGCCCCCGCGGCCGGCGAGGCCCTCATTAAGGTCAAAGCGTTTGGTCTAAATCGCATGGACCTCCTCCAGCGCGAGGGCAAGTATCCGGTTCCTCCGCAGGCGCCCCGACGATGGGGGTGGAGTTCTCGGGTGTGATTGAGGGTTTCGGGGACGGGTCGAACGTTGGGGATTTTAAGGTCGGCGGCGAGGTGCTGGGTCTTGCGTACGGGGGTGCATATGCAGAGTATATTGTGGTGGCGCTTGCGATGCTGGTGCATAAGCCCAAGGAATTGTCGTGGGAGGAGGCGGCGGGTGTCCCAGAGGTGAGCATTGGATATGCAGCAGAAGACAGAGCCATCGCTGATGTGTGTGTGTGTACGGTAGACATGGATTACCGCCTCGCAAGCCCTTTTTCTCATTGGCGATTTCCAACCTGGTCAATCCGTCCTCTGGCACGCCGGTGCTTCTTCCGTCTCGCTATCGGGCATCCAACTCGCCAAAGCCCACGGCGCAAAAGCCATCTACGCGACGGCCGGTTCGCAAGAGAAGATCGATTTCCTGACTCGTGAACTAGGAGTAACCGCCGCATTCAACTACCGCACGCAGGACTGGGCCGCGGAGTTGCAGAAGGTGACAAACGGCCAAGGAGTGAATTTGATTGTGGATTTCATTGGTGCCGGATATTTCCAGAACAACGTGAACTCGGCAGCGCGCGATGGCCGGATCGTTCTCCTGGGACTCATGGGTGGTGGGAAAATATCTGGGGAGATTGATATCTCGGCGCTGTTGTATAAGCGAGTGCGAGTCGAAGGAAGTACACTGCGCAGTCGGGAAGTTGAGTACCAGCGACGGCTTCGCGATACGTTGGTGGAGCATGCGATGCCGCGTTTCCGAGACGGGTCGTTTAAGGTTTTTATTGAAAAAGTATTCCCGATGCAGCAAATTGCCGATGCGCACCGGTTGTTGGAGAGCAATGCGACCAAAGGAAAGTTGATTTGCGTTATTGACTAAATACAGAGGCATACAGATATTTCTATATATACAGGAAATCGTCCGCTTGATTTAGTCAGATCCAGTCGTGCATTCATGGTCTCTGCCATCCTGGTAGAAATAGTCCCGGTCAATGACCACCGAGTTGATATGCCAGGTCTTTCCCCCGTCCGGAGTGGTGATGCCGGTGTCTCGTGCGCCATGCGTCGCAATGGTATTCTGGAAATCAGGATCCGCGTCGCTCAGCGAGATGGTCACGTTATCCCACGAGTAGTTGCTCAGCGTGCCGCAGGCGCTTTCGTAACATTCGTTGCTGGAATATATGTATGTGGGCGTGATAGTTTTGTCTATTTGGTCAGCAAGCGTCGCGGTCCCGGATGAGCAAGATAGACAAGCCAATACATACCATCCGCCTGTCTGGAGACTTCCTTTCCATTGATCAAGACCTGCTGGATGATCTTATTGGCGGCATCGTCAACAGTGATCGAGAACTCGACCTCCGAGTGTTGCGGGACAGCGATGTAGGGTTGGTGATCCTGGCCAGCTGCGTTCATTAACTCTGACTTCTCTATACGATCATGAATAATGCAGCAGAAGACACTTACAGGAATGAGAGGTGCTCGTCGCAACACACCACTCGTCATTAGTCGCACCGCAGCCCCTAGTCTTATCAGCACCATACCCTTCACACAACACACATATAGTGAAAAAAGACATACTGCGACTTCTGATCCGGCGACCAGTTCAACAAAGGCTGAAACAGATCCGCCTTCTGGTTCGACACCGAGTCGCTTACACCCACCCACAGCGTCAACCACGGAGGCTGGCTGGTGTTCTTCAAGCCCGAACCACACGGCACTGCCGGCGGAGTAAGCGAGTAGGTAGCCTTGGTGATCTGGGCGTTATTCTTGGCTGGGCCCAGGGCAAACATGTTGCCAAACCGCCAGTCGTCGTACACGGCAGAGGCGGAGGCGCGCAGCGCCATAGCCAGAGGGAGGAGAGTGGAAAGATACATTATTATTTTTCTTTTTTGTATATGGAAAAGAGAAATGGATTCAAGACCTGTCTTGAATGCAAGAAAATGAACAAAGAGAAATTAGTTACCACTGGGGTAAATCAAAGAAAAATATTATGTTGTTGTGTACAATGGACAGCCCGGGGGGGGATGCCATAGTTATACGAGACCACCGATAGGGTACCCATGCCCAAGGAGTTCAAACACGGATAATTTCTCGATCAACCCAGCCCGTCAAATAAACCAAATGAGAATAGTAAAAAGAAAAAAGCAAAGTTAATTCCAGGGTCCATCAGAGAACCGCAATGCCACTATTCCAGCTAGTTTCGATCTAAAAGCCCCGTTCCAAGGTCTTCTCAAAGCGGCACGTCCGATGCACATCTGTTTCAAGGGCTGGGAACAAAACATTTTCCAGTCGCGAAAAGGATGGCCGGCCACGCTTAAAATCATGCAGGGTGAATGGCTGGATTTTCTGCGGACCAACATCCAGCCTTGGAATCACGCAGCCTCTACTGGCCGCCCTTGACATTGCCCTTCTTGCACTGCTGGCTGAACTCGGCCACATAGTGCGGCAGCGCCTGGCTCCACAACTGCTCGTTAGTGATCTTGGCCTTGACCTGCTGGCACTGTTCCTGCGTAATCTTTCCCTTCTGCTGCTGCGCATTGGACCCTTCCAACACCGGCTTGGCCGCGTCCATCGCACACTGCCCCCAGAGCAGTAAGTCGCTTTTGTCGTCGCCGCAGATCCTCGCATTACCGAATTGTGCTGCGCACTTCTTCTCAACCGCGTTGTCCACCTGGCTGCTGATCGCGAGGAGTTGCTCCTGCTGGTCTTGCGGTATCTGTGCCTCGTGCGCGAGCTTCTGCATAAGCTGCGGGGTAACGTCCTTCTTGAGGTATGCCATGCTGTCGTTGACGGTCGCGTCGCAGGCGTTCTGGCCTTCGCAGGCGTGTTGCTCGAAGTATTCGAGGAGGACCTTGGGTTTGTCGCCCAGAGCGTCGGAGATGCTTTGGCATGCGTCGGGGAGGGAGGCTGCCGTGGCCAGAGTGATAAAAATAGAGTAGACGGCGAGAGAGAGCTTCATTGTGGTGGTCTGTAGTGGTTATCGAATCGAATGGGTTCCGATAGGGAATGGATGACTGATGCTAGCAAACAGCCTTGACTCTGGATTATCGAGGGTTTATATACCTTTGCGACTGCTATAATGATTCTAACAGAGGTATAACCCCTATCATCGAAACATGTAACTCAGCCCTGTCCATCATGGCTTCATCCTCGTGCCAATCATCCAGTCCGTCTTCCCCTGTTTCAACAGGTGACTCGGACGCTTGCTATTCAACCGTGCTCTGTTACACCAGTAGTATAGTCTATTAGATCGAGCCTGCTGGGCTGTATGACGCATCGACCTGGGGTGTGAAAGGATTAATTAGCTAGGGATGATCGACTGTAGCATTCTCCTTCTAATCTGACTTTATTTTGACCATCCGTGTTGAAGTCGAGGCCCCTTTTCAGGGTTGTTCAACCTCCAAGTATTATTGTTATAGTCCTCGTTGGAACACCACTGTATTACGGACTTCCATATTCTAGCCGTCATATGTGCACGAGAGTAGCACAGGTCAAGTTCTCAATCATAGCCCTGGCCTTGTGTTAGGGTACGGCTGACGATTCGATTCCGCGCACAGCTGGATATCCAGGGGAGGTTCATCTCTGCCCAAGAACAAAGTGCCCCTGAGGGATGAGCTATGTCCAAGCTGTTTTCAGCTCGTTGTTTTAGACTACTGTCTATACGTCACCACCCGGCATTCTGGAACTCTGCCACTGAATCAGTTATGTCTTCACCGCATGATGTGGAATGGATTTATGAATCTACCTTTCTGGTTATGGGATGGGAGACATGATTCTCTAACACGCTACTTGTTTTCACTCGCACAATCTCCGGGGTAGGGAGTATTCCAACACGGCAGGCAGCCTTCTAAAGACCTAATCGAGGCATTCGTCCATCAGTTGCATATGTCCTACGCGGTCGAAGCCCCCTGGATGATCCAGAGATGGACTGGTATACGAATGTGAGGCATGTGTCACTGTGGCGGTTGAACCCTACGCAGACCTGGTCCTAGGTCAGTTAGTATACTTACCACTGCAGAGAAAGATGGGGTTCCGTTGTTGTCTACGCATGACGTTGGTTCTACTTTGGTCCCTAACAGTCTATTGAGCCGCATGGTGATGACAACATGTTGCTGTAAATGGGCACATATTCAATCCTTTCCTTCATGCAGTAAATAGAGAGGAAGAACAGTATAATGATACACCATTTCCTGGTACCTTGTACGATGAGCATTATGGAGCACAAGGTACAACCTGGGCAAGCTATACCCTTGTTAAAGAGCTATATGCAGGTTCTATCTAGCAGGATATTTCAGTCCTCTGTTAATACATCAACTGCCACACCGCTACTTAATTGTCTTCCTGCAGTGAGACTAGATCCAGAGTTGACGTGGAGTCTAGATTGCAACGTAGCTAGAAACAGATATGCTCAATCCACTGCATTGCGTATTCCATGTCAAGTATGGAAGTTTGCTTCCGTGGAAGATTCGAATTTCGCCTAATCCTATCATTCCACTCTGTCCATAATAGTCAATATTACATCCCGATGGCCTCCTCGGAACGCGGATTTGTAAATGTCTAATAGTCCATCGAGGCACTCTCACTGTTTCACCAGAATGTATGCGTTGACCCATCCTGGCGTTGGTAGTAAGACAGGAACACTACGCGTTGAACATCCCGGTCCTGGCTCATCACAACCTACCATCTTCCGCAGAAATCTCGATACTGGTAGTATACCTTTCTCAATCTGGGGGCCAGACCTCGCACCAATCTCCAAAAATCCCCGGAATGACAAGTCAATCTTTAATCCGCTGTTGTAGCTGGGTGGAGCAGTCAGCAAACAGTATCCGTTTGGGTCTGTCTGCTCTTTCCCCTGTCGTACCAAAACGCGTATCAATCCGTGCCAGGGCAGATATAGAATCCGGATGCAGGTCAGTAGGACCGTTTGGATTTGACTCAATAGGGCAGCCGACAAGCGCGACGACAAGGCGCCAGCCACAATCCGCTAGCTGCTGGGAAGCACAACATCACCATCCATGACAATGCTGTTCATATCCGGCTAGCAACGCGAAACTTGCAAAGATTGTGTTCAATTAACCTTTATTCTAACTCACTCGACATCAATTATTGCCTACTAAATACCCAACAAACCGGTTCACACACGCGATTGTTATGAGCAAATCCAGCCAATCAAAGCCACGTTCGGTAGCGGCCCGGAAGTTTAATAGTCCCCATCCACGGCGGTACGTCGGAGATATGAACTAGCCCCATTAGGAAATAGGCCGACCGGAACGGAGGGAAAGTCGTGGACGATGATCACAGAGTTAGGTTTGCACGGGAGTCTGGTGGTACGTACTATGTACTACGAGCCGCTTATGCGCCGCGTGCAAGGCACCCTCTTTGTTGAGGATCGTCTCAAGCCGTGTTGTTGGGGGGAAGCAGTATCCTTCCTGTGCTCGGTTCCCGATCTGGAATCAGATAAACAATGATAAGTGTTCCACGTACTACGGACGGAGTACGCCGGCCCGGTCTAGATGTGAACAGACTGATCAACTGATCAAGCGGTGAAATGGTCGATAGAGAGAAACAGAAGCTTGGATCAATTTGATGCAATGATCGTGGGTGCGAGTACACCACGTTGCGGGGTTTGCTCTTCGAAACTCGGCTATTTACACTACCACAGCAAGCATGCCCGTCAATCACTTGCTGCAAGTAACTTGTCTAATCATATCCCAAACGGCCTCGGAGAGCTCCGTAACCACCTGTTTCTCACGAGGCAGGACATGCCCGGCCCCGTGGTCAAACAGCTCTGAACGCTCTTCATCGCAGAGGTTGTATAAGCACATCGACCCATGGATATAAGGGTCACTACTGCCAATAACGTGGCAAGTAGGGACCTTGATCCGTTCTTCGGTCTCATCTGCGAAAATTTCCGTCTTCAGGACCGGATGGACGGCCTGCCACCCGCCGATGAACAACGCGCACTTGATACGAGGCGTGCGCCCGATTTTCTTCATCCTCCGTTCTTCCTCCAGGATGAGCGAGGCGGCGACACGAGCTCCCTCTGAGTAGCCAATAACACCTTCCACGTCACCTTCGTCATCTATCAACTGGATTAGATGTTCCAGCGCAGTAGGGATATTCTCGTACGTGGGGAAGCCGGCTTTCTCCATGGCATAGCGTACGGTCGCCTCAGAGGTTTCCCGAAGAGGAAAGTGGCGCATGTTTTGCATAACATTGGCTTGATCGCTGGTGTCGAGAAAGGTATAGTTGGGTGGAGGGCCGAAGAAGTTCTCATACTCTTTCGGGACATCTATCAAGTTTGTCCCCTGGGTGAAGCAGAAACTAATGTCACCATCAGATCTCAGGGCATCACAAAGTGGTTCTGATGAGATGCAGGTTAGCGCGTGGTGCGGAAGCAGTCGAGAAGGGTACACTAACTGATCTGAGCTTCGAATGTCTGCTCAAAAGCTGGTGGTTAGCATTGGGTCCTTCGTCCTCAGCGTCTCTATGCACACCCACCTTGGCATTCGAAAGCGCTCCTGGCAGACAGAGAAACCGCATGTTGGATATTGGAAGTCTGACGAACAGTATTATAGTCAAAATGCAAATGTGAAACTGAACTGGTGCAACCGTGCTTTAATGAATATATTGAAGCCAGAGACTCATGCAAGGGGTATATTGACCGTATTCAACTCGGGAGACATGGTTCTGTTACTTTCACTCCCTTACATTTCAATCTTCTGCGCCCTTGAAGGTGGTCATTGCTGTATACCACATCCCTTGCAAAATTTATTCATCCTTGCATATTGGCGACAAGCGGACACGATGTTAGCCCTACATTATATGCACTGTAATGAAGCGGAGCAGTTGTCATCCATTTCATTTCCTCATGAGACTACTTCCTCTGTTTCTTTAGTGGTGTTTGCTGATGATCACACTAAGAGGGCGACTGAGAGTATTTAAAAGGATGAACTGGTGGATGAAGACAGCAAGCAGCTTTTCACACTGACAGACTGGGTATACTGAACTGCATCGTGGACATGCTCTTTGTTATGTTTGGATGTATAATGTAATATTTGAACACATAGCCAAGTAGATTCATCTCCAACTCCATAAAGTACTCAAAGCATGTATACAGCTATAGCCCAAGCGCAAAAATACGTAGTTTTACAACCCAACTAATTCGTGAATCTGCATAAACTGCAACAAATCCTGCAAAAAAGCCACGAGAGACCCAAATACTCCAAATACAATAACCGCCCAGAAGGCCAATTAGCTGGAAGGACTCCTCTTATCCCGCCAGAGCTGCCTCCACGTGCGGGTGGTCGAGATTGGAAGCTGTCTCTGTAAGACTGATATGCGATAAATGGAGTACAGAGAAGTCGCGAGAAAGATAATATGTCTCTTCCTCTACTGGGCTGTCCAGGCTGCTCTTGTACGGTGTTTTTTTCTTGCATAATTCCGGCAATAGGGCCATTGTGTATGGTAACTGTCAAGATCTACCGCAGCATCCATGGGACAAGGCTTTCGGACTCAAGAATCTTATCGTATGAGCCTAGGTCAAGCCTAGAAACCTCGTTATTGTAAGCCAAGGCTCGATCCAGGTATTTAGTGCTTTCGGAGCCTTTCCCGAGAGTTTTTTCAGCCAGCCGTTTCCAAAGTTCCTTGTCCAACATGATAAACCTCTGGAACCTAGTGTTGTGGAGTGTCACGGATGGACTATGATGGATTGATTAATTGCTGTAACTCTTTAGTCATACATGGAAAGAAGAACCATCCTTGCTCAGGATCAAGAATGCATAGAGACTTCTTTTCAAACTCAGTAAGCTCTGATGTAAACCATTCAAGGGTGGAACCACAGACGGCTGCCTGAGCATTGAGATGGACAATATCAGCACCCTTGACTTGGACAATATCTTGCAGGTGATTGATGAAGACCAAGACATCCCAATAATAGGCACTATTACTGATAGCCATTGAAGTCGGGGAACCGCTGTACGGTGAAGTATTAGATCAAAACTAGCAGGTCGATATGGAAAGAAGTTGGTGTTTGTCGATTGATCAGACCAAACAGTTTGTTAGGGACAGCCTAGGGACTGTTCCTACCAGTAGGCCAAAAAGACCGTTATATCTGGCTTCTCGCAAGCCAGAAATCCCTAGGCACCTTATATAGTAGCGCACTGTTAGGCTCCACAACACAGTTCGTCAAATAATTGACTGGAGAAAGTGCACTATGAGGGACTAATCTGCCAATTCCATGTGAATTAGTCGGTGATCTGAAGACAAAGGAACTGGGCGCGAGAACTAGACACTAGGACTGGAAAAATTGAGGACTGCGTCGCTTGTCTATCTATCTAGCTAGCTAGGGGAAATCAACGAGTATTTATGCACACGACGCTCATTAGCGTCAACGCCATACGCAGGCATTGACGTACGAGACTTCACACCGTATACCCTATTACACCATAACAGACTCTTTACCTGGTAAATCAGGATTGAAGTAGCTGATATCCTCTGTTTTCCAATGTCCAGGTGCTGCAGAACCAGGTTGGCCTTGCAATCTTGGCTCTTCTTGGGGGCCTGGGGGTTTTGGAGGACTGGGAGCTGGAGTTGCAGCAGATAAGGTAGATGCTAAAGCTGCAGCAATAAGCTGTTGGATTTGCTGTAGCTGAGCTGGTAAGAATCCTGTATTTACTTCTTTGTTGGATGGCTGTCTATTGAAGTTGGCAGGCATCGTATTGGGGTGATTGCTATTGCTGTTGTGGATAAGACTTCAGGAGAAGAGATGTGAAAGTCAGTAAGTCACTTTTAAGACTGGTATATATCAAGAGAAGGAGAGCCTTGGGTTAGTGGCCCAACCCTCTCAAAGTTTGCCATACGTATAATGCAAGTAGCGCTCACCTGCAAGGGTAGAG
The DNA here is from genome assembly GCA_003004525.2 of Aspergillus sp. MA 6038. NCBI lineage: Eukaryota > Fungi > Ascomycota > Eurotiomycetes > Eurotiales > Aspergillaceae > Aspergillus > Aspergillus sp. MA 6038. The sequence continues at coordinate 5,605 of PQME02000073.1, read as the reverse complement.
AAGAAGACTCAGGATCTGGCGCACTTTGATATGCTGGTGAACAGTGAACAGTGAAAGCAGAGGAAGTAGATAAGAAGGTTATAAGTGTTCTGGAACTGTGGAATGACTGCAGTGGCTGAGGGGGCAAAGAGATTGGGATCAAGACCAGAGTGTGTTTTATGCTTCAAAAGACCACTCAATATAGTGTATAGATGTGGGGATGTTCTCAGAGTCTATGAGATAAAAAGACTCCAAGGCAGCTTGATGGAGAGAAGAGCAGGAAGGAGCCCAGTCTGGGGGAAAGATGTAGTGTCTTGCTGACTGTGGAGTGTCTGGGTAACAAAAGAGAGCAACAGTGTCTCATTGTCAAAATCATGAGCCTCAATGTCATATCTTTGCTGGAAAGCACAAAATTGATGAGCCAACTCATGTACTTGATGGAGACATTGTGACATGAACATAAGAGATGGAACTGGTTGCCTCTCTTGCTTAGAGAAATGAAGACATGACTTGAAAAAGAAAAGAAATTTTGATTATTGGTCCTCACCCTTCTCAAAGATCTCAGAGAAGTAACCAGGACATGCTACCATTATGTCACAGGTGGACTATGAATCCGGCAGCGAACATATGAAGGGTTTAAGTAGTAAGCAATAATATGATGATAAAGGGAATATGGCACTTCTGTGTATTCCAAGACTGGTCGTTGGTTGTTTGAAGAAATCCGCGATCAGGGTAGGACACATATGGTGGCCTGCGATATCCGGCCTGAAGGGTCTGCAGCCCTACCAAATTCTCAGTCATACCACCGACCGTGTTGAAGAAAAACAAAAAAGAGTATGAGCAATGACATTCTGATGATTCTGATGAGGGGAGATTGCATAGGATGTGTAATAGGCAACTTCTTGGAAGGCTGGAAACAGTGATATTGGCTAGTGAGCAAGAAGAGTTGAAAAGAAGAGTTGAAGAGAAGAGTGAAGAGGAGGAGAAAAGACTGAGGGCTTTATTGCTAGCCCTAGAAGTACATGGGAGACTTGGCATGTCTCCCCCCTTCTCCAACAGCTCCCCAGGATGCAACCCCCTTTATCTAATATAATAGCTATATTGAACAGTACAGTGGGGACACTTATCACAGTTGACAGATGTATCTTTTCTGTTACAAGGCTTTTCACAGTACCCACGCCCACATGTATAACAGCCAGACAGCGCTGACAAGACAATCGATGATCAAGCCAAATAACCTCACCTCTTCTCGTTGCCATTCCCAAAGGCCGCAAGGAGACTGTGAAAATGCTGCTTGACACGGTAATTGATTTTAAACGCGTTCGATGGTATGGCTTACGAATGCACGGCGGTGATTAAAAAAGCGCTCTTGGTGTATCCGCTCTCCGCCTTGCGATACATTCTCCGGCTATATTTCAAGTGCTTCTGGACAAAAGAATTCATATCAACTCCAAACCATATGAGTTATTGATGTTGACGACTGAGATACTCGCCACAGGTAACTTGGCGTTGGCTCAAGCAGTGCTTGGCAGAGGGGTTCCGGTCAACGAACTTGAGCAAAGTCTCTCCCAAGGTATGGGAAGCGCTGTGGTGCTTGCTGCAAAAGGAGGGACAAATATGCTCGGTTACTTATCTGCGCGTGGCCTTTTGACAATCGAACCGTCAGACAGCGACGTACAATGGGCATTTTTGGAAGCCATCGGCGAAGGCAGTTCAACGGTGGTCGAATACTTCCTTGAGCGAGGCTGCCGTCCGTGCCGAGAAAAAGAGCGTACGAACGGATATCCATGTCTAGAATAGGCATTGGAGGCTAAGAATCCCGAATCTGCAGTGGCAACCCTTAATATGGAGAAGACATTAACAGGCTGGGCGGCGCTCGTCAAGTAGCTTTTTACCTCCTTCCATGCAGACAAACTAAACAGACACTTCTCCGCAAAATATGTCTTCTTTTGGAACGACGAGCCAATACACACTCACAGAATGGTCCATGGGGAGCGAACACACTGCGCCGGGCATAACGCCTGTTGCCCCAGGATGTATGTGACCGCGGAGTCTTTCCTGAGGAACTATGGAATGTCATCAAGTATAGTAAAGGTCAGTTTAGAACTCTCGGGTCCAAGCACAATCTATCATTGCAAAATGCGACCCGAATTATGGAAGGCTTTTACTGGCGGTTGAGGAATTATCCTGTGCCTTAGAATGTCTCGACTTGGTGAAGTTAGGGTAAGCAAGATGATTAATGACGCAGCGCAGATGAGTGACTTAGCCCCTTGATAATCTGTACTTGATGACTCCAGGTCGCCATGTAATAAGAAGGTGTATCAGAATGATCTCTATATGTTTAGATGTTGGATTGGACTCAACAAAAGCTATGCCCTAAGAATTATAATCTTGAGACGTTTGTGGATGCACACAGGTACCATTATTGTCGTTTCTCCTTGGGCTCCCGCGACGAACGATGCAGTCAACCCTAAGACGGGATGTACAATTCAGGGGTCCTTGGGTCCACACAGACCCTTTTACAACCGTCCTTATTAAGAATAATTGAAGACGGTGCGATTGCGGCGCTCTGCGCAGAGCGTTAGCTCCCCATCTCTATGAAAATTGAAGAAAGAGATGCCGAAAAGGTTAATGTCACGTCATCTGTGTACTCCGTGCTCGGGAGTACAGTCCCCACGGTTTCCTGGTTAGCTGGTTAAACCCCTCGCTAAACTGAACTGTCAGCCATATATGAAACGACTAATGCAAGGCACGACAAAATGATACACAGTTAGTTTCTCCGAACAGGGGAAGTACCGACGATACTTTACTACTACCTGTATGTCCTCCGGAGCACTCCGGACTCCGCCCTCTGTACAGGGTTCCTTTGGTTTGCATCCCACGTTCTAGGACGCTGCACTGAGCAAGTTCCACCTGAACCCGTGCCATGGATTTCGATTTTACCAAGGTTCATGGATTTCTCTGCTCTTCTTTGCGGTGAAGATTCCCGACGGATGGTCAAGCATTTCCGGATACGGGCAATCAGATAAGATCGATTATCTGTGTGGAAATGCCGAGCCGAAATACGGATGTTCGTATCGCGTACGGAGGGCAGCGGGAGTTTGGCAATTGCAATCGCAGGTCTGACTTTTGAGTATGAACCATGCCTTTGGTATCTGTTAATCACTCCGTCAAGTTTCCATGACGTCTACTCAAGGTTCGCATACTTCTGGGATCTTTAACCGGTTAGGTACACCGCGCGCCATCCTCCATACTAATCCAGAGTACCCCCGTCAAACCAATCGAGGGTGCGACCCTCCGTCTGTCCCTGGCCGAAGAACTTTAGGGTTTTTAAACACATTCCAGAGGAACAGTAACATCGGCTCTTGTTTCCATCAGGACCCAACCGGAGGTGCTTCCTAATAAGAACGATCAACAGCACCTTGGGAGGCCTTTCGTACTTTGCCAGGCACCACTGGATTTACTAGCTCCGTACTCCGTACGCTGTTGCATTGTTATCAAGAAATCCCGTAATTCAAGTCGTTCATCGCATCATAAGAGAAAACCGGCGCAGGATCAGTCTATACAGCGTCTGCCTGAGAGAAGCGGCACCACTCGGGCCATAGTTCTCCCGGGTTTCCTCCGGGAATTCGCCGCGTTGTCTTCTTCTTCTCCCAACCTCCTTTGAAGTCTTCTTTGGAGACATTCTCGAACCGCATTAATTGAAGGCTGAATGTTCCATCTTTTTCCACATGCTTTGTCAACAAGTCCTCGTCGCTAGCATTGTTCGCAGCACCTGCTTCGTGATCAGTGGTTTGCGGCTGCAGGTGGCGGTCAGACCGGAGCCTGCTCCATAATACTATCGAATAACACCGGGGCTGAAATAGTCTCCCAGAGGTTCAGAGTAGTATTATTGATCTCGTCTTTTGCCTCAATTCAGTTAATTCTTCGGCGGATCCAGGAACCTTGGACGATCCGGGATCCACTGCTTTTTCTGCCCAGCAACCAAGGTTCCCTCTTTTTTTTAGGCGCCCAGGCCAGGGACCTTAAGAGACCAGCCAGTCAGTCCCCCACGTTCTTGCGACGCAAACTGTGACAGAACACTCTAGTTCTGCTGTTTCTTGGCTGTGTCCAGGGTTCTAGTGAAGTTTATCCAGTCCCTGGCTCGTCAAGCTGGGCAGAGCTATCCGGGACAAAAGAGCGCCCGCAGTGGTGTACTCCGAAGTACTTGTATGACCCCATCTGAGATGTGACGGAGTTGGCCGCAGGGAAAAGGGAAAAAAACAAAAGAAAGAAAAAGAAAAGGAAAAGGACTAGAGTCAGGGCTGAGGCAGATCTGCAGAGATTTGGAGGGTCTCTTTGCACTAGGCGGCTGGGCGTGGCGGCTTACCATCTCGTGGACCTTTCCTTGCCATGCATGATCTGCGACAGCTCGCAATTGTCCTTGGACATCGCTCAACAACCCGGTCGAATATCTCCAAGAATTACAGAGGACAAATTATTCCATACAGATGCTAAAAAGGTCACAAAGAGTGGCAAGGCACAGAATACTATTTATTACATAGCCGGGATGTTCAACAGCGGAAATCGTGTGGCTGGTTCAATGCCCTGATCATAATCATATTACACAGCCTGCGGTGTCAAACAAAAAGAAAAGCAACCTGCCACACGATCGACAACAGGTTCAGGGCGCCAAGGGTTGGTCTTGCTTATGGTCCAGGCAACAAATCACAGCTGCCCAAGGAACCACCCACGGCTACCCACACGGCCTAGTGAGTCAATTAACCGGCGAGACGCCGGTGCGAGACGGTCTCGACTTGGACCCCTCCACCGGGGGAGGTATCCCCAAATGAGTTCTAGTCTGCCTGCGACAGCGGCACCAAGAAACCAACGAATGCATTGTAGCGTGGTCGTCCGTGGTCAGTCATAGGCTGGACGGACTGTTGGTATTTGTCTGGGACCAGACCCTGTCGGCGCTTGGAACCAACAAACTCTAATACCGAATAATACCCATCCATACAGCAGCTGCCCTGTACCTGGATCTGCTGATGGTGCATCATTGCCGTGTGCGGTATCTGCCCGTTCAGGCACCTGGTGCTAATCCTGAATTGTGGCAGTGGCTGGTCTTTGTCGGTCTATAGCGTCACACACGCGCTGGCGTTGGGGTCCTGCGGTTATAAAGGCTTTGATCCTCCCCAAAGCCTGGCTTCCTTTTGCTTGTTCTCATCCATTTTCCCCCTCTCTCCCATACCAAACTACTATCACACACCCCATTCAAACATGAAGCTCACCGGTTTCGCTCTCGCGGGTGTCTTGGGCAGCGCCCTCGCTCTCCCTTCGTTCCCCGGTGGCAGCTCCTCTGTTTCCTCGAGCATCCCTCACCCGCCTCCCGCGGCCTTGTCCTCTACTTCTTCGGCCACCCCTACCACCGCCGTCTACAAGCGTCAAGAAGCTTCTTCGTCGGCCTCTCCCAGCAGCTCGTCTGCCACCCCCAGTAGCTCGTCGGCTCTCTACAAGCGTCAGTTCGGCACTCCTAGCAGCTCGTCGGTTAGCGTCAGCGCTACCCCCAGCAGCTCTTCCGCTCTCTACAAGCGTCAGGAAGCTTCTTCTTCTGCCACCCCTAGTACCGCCGTCTACAAGCGTCAGG
>PQME02000072.1:0-110469 GCA_003004525.2 Aspergillus sp. MA 6038 | reverse complement strand
GAGAGAGAGAGAGAGAGAGAGAAGAGGTCGAGGGAAAGGGAGAGAGAGATTAGGCCAAGGGATAATGACAGCGAGGGAGGATTGGGAGAAGCAGAACAAAACAAAGTCTAAAAAGAAGAAGAAGAAGAAGAAGAGAAAAGAGAAGAGAAGAGAAGAGAAGAAGAGAAGAAGCAAAGAAGAATTGATGTCAACAAGGACCAAAGAAAAGACAGAGAAGAGAGAAGAGAGAGAGAGAGAATAGGGAGAAGAGAAAGGGTCCAGAAAAGGGGGATATGGCAGGCCGGAGGAGGAAACAGTCGTGGTCAGGAAGAGCGCCAACCACGCAGTCAGACGGGCATCTCGCAGAGGTCGGGTTGATTCATCGCCTTCCGTTCCCTCGTCTTGCTTCTCTGTTTACTGAGTCTCGTCTGGACCAACCCCGGACCATGATGTCGATATGGGGTGTTCTCCGGCGGGCCTTATCCACGGCGCGCTTCCCGCTGGATCAGGGGTACATGGACGGACTATTGGACATGGAAGTGGACATGGAAGGGACATGGGAGTAAGAGATGGCGATATTGGATCTGGCGGTAGGTCTCGAGAGATAATATTCCGGGGTAGCGTCTGGAGGAATTAGGAATCAGAGGTCTGGAGTATGTAGTCTTCCGGAACATGCTCACTCGGTCTACGGAGTACGAGTATAGACCACGGGGTACGTATTACGGGGTAGCGATAGCAGTTGGATATCTTAATCCCGACTCGATCGGGGCGACAGTCACCCGGCAGAGCTGTACACGATCGATCTACATATACGCAGCAGAGAGCAGCATATTGTATCTATGGTTTCCAGCCAGCCAGCTCGTACGGTTCTCTTCCTTCTCATGGCCGTCAACTAAGCTTCTATTGACACTTCCACAAACGGTTAGTGCATGTCACATGATATAGACACCTTAGAGCCTTACTGACACCTGGAACATCAGGCACCAACCCCTCCCCCTCCAAATCCCGAAAATTCAATCGTTTGGAGCTTCATCTTTTCCTCTTCCGTCTCCTGTGCCTCCAGGTCTCTCCATCCTCAGCTTCTCTTGGACGGGGCTTCTCCACAGTCAGTATGTGATCTCTCTCACAACCCCTTGCTCTTCTCGCTTATCTATAGTGGCCCGTATGACTCACTTGTGCGGTCGATCACAGCCCTGATAAACTGATACTGACCTATATAGATCCTCCTTCGTCCAAATAGCTTCTCCCTCCTCCCTCCTCCCCAAGACCACCCAAGATGAAGTCCGTCTACGTTGATGAAGACGTCGGGAGAGACGACTCGACCGCCACCGGCTCCGAATCCGCCCCTTACAAGACCCTCGTCCATGCGTTTCTGGAACATGCCCCCTCCGATGACACCCAATATCTCACGCGCAGGTCCCAGACGGAGCCTGCAGGCGAGAACGTGGACCCCGCTGCCAAGCTGGAATGGAAGCCTGCCGCCAAGTCTGCGCTGAAGAAGGCTACCAACCTGTACGAACAGCGCAAGAAGAAGGCCGCCAAGGAGCAGGAATTGGCCATCCGGGAGAAGGAGGAATCCGACAAGCGCCAGCAGATCCTGGAGGAGGCCAAGAAGGTCGTGATAAAGGAAGATCCCTCGCTTCCCAAGCCCGTTCGCATCCGTCTTGATGTTACTGACCCCGCCGTCGTCAAGTTGGGATCGCCCGAGTCCGAGTCCCCTGGGACCCGGGTGCGCGTGCTGGGTCGCGTGCACCGTCTGCGATCGCAGAAGGGGGTGATTTTCTTGACGTTGGCCGACGGATACGGCTACCTGCAATGTGTTCTGACGGGGGACTTGGTCAAGTCCTACGATGCCTTGACCCTGACGCTCGAAACCTCCATGGCCATCCATGGTGAGATGCGGGCGGTGCCGCCCAAGCAGCACGCCCCCAACGACCGGGAACTGCACGCGGACTTCTTCACCGTCATCGGCCGCGCCGCTGGTGACAAGGAGGCCATCACCACGCGGGTCGCCCCCGATGCGGACCCGCAGACCCTGTACGATAACCGTCACCTGGTGCTCCGCGGTGAGACGGCGTCGGCAGTGATGAAGGTGCGCGCGGCCACCCTCCGCGCTTTCCGGCATGCGTTCGAGGAGCATCGCATGCTCGAGGTGTCTCCGCCGGCCATGGTACAGACGCAGGTCGAGGGCGGCAGCACGCTGTTCAAATTCGACTACTACGGCGAGAACGCTTACCTCACGCAATCCTCGCAGCTCTACCTGGAGACCTGTCTGCCATCGCTGGGCGATGTCTTCTGTGTGTGCCCGTCGTTCCGCGCCGAGAAGTCGCTCACTCGTCGCCACCTGTCGGAATACACCCACATCGAGGCCGAACTGGATTTCATTACCTTCACCGACCTCCTCGACCACCTGGAGGAGGTGATGTGCCGTGTCATCGACGCAACCTTGGCCGATCCCGCCATCGCCACGCTCGTCCACCAACTCAACCCGGAATTCAAGCGCCCCAGCCGTCCCTTCCGGCGCATGAAGTACGCCGACGCCATCGAGTGGCTGCGCGAGCACGACATTCCCAACGAGGATGGCAAGCCGCACCAATTCGGCGACGACATTGCCGAAGCCGCCGAGCGCAAGATGACCGATATCATCAACCAGCCCATCTTCCTCACCCACTTCCCCACCGAGATCAAGGCGTTCTACATGCAACGCGACCCGGAGGACCGGCGCGTCACCGAGAGTGTCGACGTTCTTATGCCCGGCGTGGGTGAAATCGTCGGTGGTAGTATGAGGATGCACGATTGGGAGGAATTGATGAGCGCCTACAAGCGCGAGGGTATGGATCCTTCGCCGTACTATTGGTACACTGACCAGAGGAAGTAAGCATCCCCCCCCCTCCACTCCGAGGGTTCCCTGACTGACCCCCCCTCTTCCCTTCCCGTCCATGATACTAACTGATACAGGTATGGAACCTCCCCCCACGGCGGCTACGGTCTCGGTCTGGAACGGTTCCTGGCGTGGTTGTGCGGTCGGTACACAGTTCGGGATTGCAGTTTGTATCCTCGTTTCACCGGTCGCTGCACGCCGTAATCCCTTTTTCCCTCCCCTTTTCTTCTGTGCCTCTGGTATGCTGCGTCATGAGCTATGTCGGTTAAGAAAAGTTGGATTCAATGATACACTTTATGACTTTACAAATGCCTGCCAGTTTCCTGTAGACTGTCTTCTGTATAGATAAAAAGGGCCAATCATGTTGAACATTCCTGCGCTAATGCTTGTCATAGAGTCTTGGCACATGATCACGTGAATCCAAGGCGCACATGTAGCCCTCATCTCAACACGGTTAGAAGCATAAACTATGTACAGCAGTTAATCTACAAGGTGACAAAAACCAGAGCGAATAGGGCGTACAACCAGGAGGGTTTTCGAGGCAACGACGAGAACATCCCATGGTGTTTTTGTCATAAAGCATCCGGCTCAATATTTGGATACTGTTCATGGTGTTTGTTGGAGTTGACCTAGAACATGGCCTCCAGCATCTTCGACTTTGTGTTTAGCCCGCTGCACGGTGTGGTTATTACTCTTGGTCAAGGTTAGCCCCCCCAGCACTCACTCACTGTTTTGAGGATTGTCGAATAGAGACTGACCTTCCAATGCATTAACTTATGGGCTGCTTGATGTAACTTGTCGTCATGTTCCTTGCTGGCCGGCTGAGGCCAGCTATGTTTACGGCTATCATGGTTTGAGATGCTGTCGTGGCTCTCGAAGACGGCTTCCTCCTTGGAAATCTTGACTTTGTTGTTGTTTGCAATGTGGACGACCTCCATTACGTCTGCTAGATTCTTGTCTCTAGAGAAGAGCTTCTTGTGATGGTTGCTGATGCCAGGCTGGAATCTGAGACGGATTTCTATGTGCCCGAGATTCTCGCCATTCTCCGGCTCACAATTAGCCTCTGCTCGCTTGAGGTCGCCTTTCCACACTGTTAAGGTCATCGTCTTCTCCTCGTCATCGGGTATGTCTTTGAGCCATAGAATAGCAAATGCTGGAATATGGTTATTGATGGGATTGATTTCCTGAAACTCAACAATGAGACTGGAGCGGTAGCGTTGTCGTACCGCCAATTCAACTGATTGGCCTTGATGATGGCCACTCCAGCCGTCAGGCTGTATACTCATTGCCTCGCTCTGGACTGAAGTACGCAGCTTCAATCTGAGTTTCTTATAATGATCCGGTAAGTCATTTGATTTGATCTTAGACATAACCTTGAGAGTACCGTATTCCCACCCTAGGAGTTCTATAGGCGTTTGTAATTGTATGGACCGAAACACCATCGAGATGCGGACACGGCCATGCCCTAACAGGCGTAAGTTAGCCGGAACATATGCACCCACATTAAAAGGCAGACCTACCAATACCACCGGCCAACGGGAAATAATCATTTATTTGGGACCGCCGCTGGAAGATCTCTGGGAGTGGCAAGACAACAACCCCGATGACAGGATCGTGTTCATGCATGCGCATATCACGTACTGAAAGTATGATCTCCGCGGTCCGCCAATGGCGGATGAATCGTTCGACCCCAACGTTGAACTGTGCCTTTAGTCAGTTTCGAATCTCACGTTGTGAAGGAACAATGGTACATGAAGAGTGTCATACAGATGGCTTTGCGCTTTTAGGCTTCGTCCGCGTCCTGAGGATTCTCTGGTGATTCAAGATAACTGTGCAATAGCTGCTGAGCAGATCATCGCCTTCCCCTTCTATCGAGTCGTCCTCTTCACAGGTGCTATCCCCTTGATCCCTTTTTGGTTTCTTAATTCCCAATCCGAGGATCTGATGGATCTGAATTGCACATATGCCGCTAGGATAATCGGGGGAAGGCGGATTTGAGATGATTATCTCATCTTCTCTGGCCTGTACAAAATCAGTCGTGAATCAGCACCAGCTCGACTCTTTTCCCTTTTTTCTTTCTTACCTTGAGGCCTTGCTTTTTCTGTTTTTCAATCTCATGGGATTCATCTTTTCTTGATTCCCGCAGCTTCTTTGTCGCCTTTTCGGCTACCTCCTTCTTCAGATCATGGGTCTGTGACGCAAATTGAGTTGGCGGAATTCCTGCCTTAGAAAAATAACCTAAGCTCCAGTCGAGAGTGCAAGACATATTCCAACCAGTATCAATTTCAGGTAACTTGTCTCGGCGATCCAGCATCTTCCCATTCGTACGGGGATTTTGCATGACTTCGTTGAGTCTAATATCTATAAATCCGAGATCACCGTCAGGTGCGAACTGATTGGAGTCCCAGAGCTGTACCCCTGTGATATTACAGGTTAGACCTCGGATTCACAACGGAAGAGTAACGGACGTCTCACTAAGTCTTTCCTGTGCGTTCAACTCCTCGTGACCAACAACAATAAAGCCAGTCTCGTCCCAGGCTGGCTCCATTTCAGATACGATCACCCTGGTCGACCACACGAACTTCCCAAACTTGGTCCAACCCACAGAGACATATGGATCAGCAGACCCTCTCTTCAGCCCTAAGTGCCCTGTATCACTTTCCTTGAAGCCAACGGCCCGCTTGATCCGAACGACAATCACACCGTAAGCGTTTGTATCTTTCTTAAAGTCATCAGTCATAAAAATTTCCTTCAGATCCAGCGTCAAGCTCTTGGGAGCGACGTAGTCAGCCATTGCAGCATCTACCGAATGCTGAACGAAGCTGGAAATAATCGGTATATTCATGATATTGAGCCCATGCCTGAACATGGGCATGCAAGATACGCTGACCTTGGGTTGCCCCATGAAAGTAAAAGTACATCGAGCGAGGAAAGGAAGGTCCGGTGTTAGTTGGAGTCGGAGACGAAGCACCCCAACGACGCCCTGAATCTCAACCCAGACGGCTAAAAGATCATCAGCTTGTACTTCACCAAGTGTAATGCAAATAGCCTCCGTTCTCATGACTGGGTAGAATGCCGTAAAACTTACGAAGGTGTAAACCTGTCAGTAAATGAAACCCCAGAAAAAGGTGAGCATTTTTGGCCTTAGCACCCAAGTCCCCGGCAGGTCTCGCTCTGTACGCGAAGGCAACTTCGAGACAGACAAAGTCTCCTTCTTCAGCTTCCAAAACTTTCAAAAGGTTGCCTTCTTGTCCCTCTTGCGGCGTATTCTTAGTGTACTCGTCCTGCTTTGAGTCCTGCTGTTGACTACCGTGGCCTTCAAATTTAGGGGTTTCTTAAGCGTCTCCGTCACTCCTCCTACTGGAGGTCGAGCGGGCGGATGCATCAGGTGGGAGCCATTGTACCCCCAAAATGCGAGGCGCTTCGCTTCCTTGACCTAAGTCTTCAACGTTTATCATGTTCACCATTTTTGGTAGACTGGATTGCATAGAATCCTCAAGAGTGTCCGCTAATTTTGTGAAAAGGTCCGGATTGACCAGTGGCCATATTGATGCCAGGACAGAATTCAGCCATTGTGTCGATTCGAGTGCATGAGCGCCTGTTTTCTCCCTTTCACTCTGCGTCTCAATTTTCAAGACCTGGTCCTCCCAGGAATCATTGATTTTGCTCTCTACCCAAAGACGAAAACCCCATATCCCGAGACCAAACACGACTGCTTCCAATGTAATTGTTGCCAGAAAATCATCAGCCCATGGCCTTCGGCCGGCTTCGTCGGAACCCCGTAGCCACTTGCTGACCTCGAAGAGATGCTCAAGAAGGCGAAATAGCACCATGATCAGGAAAATAACCCCCATTCCGACGTTTGCTGCGAATCGAAACGTCCTAATCAACTCAGTCTTCGCATCGTGGTCTGGAGGATATGATCTCTCAATACCAGCATGCGGTTCTTTACCCTCCGTCCCCTCACCTAATTGGTTCTTGTTCTTCGGCCTTTCATCCACTGACAGCTGTTGGCTGCCAGTCAGGGGCATATTCTCAAGAATGTGTTTGAGCTCCTGGCTTGTAATGTCATGTTTTTTGACCGACGAATGCGTAACAGGGTCGGTGACTTCTTGTTCCGCGCCATGCGCCTCATGCTTTGCGTCTTTCTGTTTGTGCCTTTCAAACTCTTCGTCCCCATTTTCATCGACACCCATAGTCTGTGTCATAATCAGCCGTGTCTGAATCGCCCCGCCAGGGATTAGATCTGCAAATGCGAAGTAGAGACAGGTGAAGATGGAAACAAATGTTTGCACTGTACATCCGGAGTAGGAAGAGGAAGCAGTTAGTAGGCATATTTTAGGTGACGTCACGCTGACTAAATACGATGGCGAACATAGATATAAAAGACATGATAGACGGATAGCTCAACAAATCTAGTACTGAACAAAAATCTGTGAGCAGCCAGTTGACTTCCATTCCTATTCTAGTAGGCGAGCAGCGTTGTGAAAGGTGATGAGATGGTCATATTCTGTCTGCTTTGCTGAATATCAAAGGATTATGGTGCGGACGTAACCGTTGTGACTGTTCAAGGTGGATTTATACTAGACGAGGACATTTTGAGCAGGGAGTCAGGCTTCGGTATTTGTTCTGAGGCATATTATAGTGATATCCAGTCCATTGCTTTTTCCACTAGCGATGTCTACCGGGACTTGGGAGCATGAGTACATATTTAATTTTGTCACAACGACTGCTTTGGGTGCAAACTCACTTAATTGTTGCTTCGGTAGTCTCTCGTAGCTCCATGCTCGGCACTTACTTAGAAATCCACCTTCAAAGGGGGAGCCTCCGGAAAGTCGACCCCAAGCGAGCAAAGGCTAAGTGTGAGTTGGAGGATGGCGAGAATCTCGGGCACATACAAGCCTGTCTCAGAGATTTGCTCTAAAGATAAAAATCTAGCAGACGTAATGCAAGAGTTAGATCAAACAGCCCATAATGTTGCATTGCAAGGTCAGTCTGTTCTCCAATCCTCAATACAATGCTAGGGCTAGGGCTAGGGCTAGCATTAACCAAGAGTACTCACAGACGGACGTGATTGTGTGTATTATTTAATGTTAATGAACTAAACACGGGTTAAGTTGGACCTTCAATTCTTGAAGTAAGTGGTTCATGAAGACATAAATAGATAAGAATAAAAAATCAACACATTGATACTAAACATACACGTACAGTCTTATATCTAATTAGGCATAACCAGACACTCCAGAATCACACCCAAAAGCACCGGTAAACGAACAGAAACGGCAAGATGGCCTTCCCCTTGACTAGGAGCGACTTGTCCTGGTGATAGTGACTTGGACGAACCTAAGTCATGACCTTGTTCAATTCTTCCTGCTCCAAGACCAAAAGGTCTATTCTCTTGAAAGCGTGGCCTTCGCATTGGGGCGGGTTGAGGATTTGGCGGAAGTCGCTGAACCAGTCAGCTTAGCTGACTGATAAAGATAGGAACAAGGGAAGGAAGGAACTTACCACCAGTTGTTATGCGGCGAGTACGAAGTCGAGTGATACGCCGGGGTAAGCGTGTTGGTCTTGTGTCGGTTCTGCGCGAGGTATTGATAGAAGTGCTACAAGCAGCCGTCAGCATCTGGATCCAGCGGGATTCCGGGATAGTAATAATATGGAATGCATACTTTAACCTTTGTGGCAATCTCCCGCGAAGAATATTTCCCACTCCAATCCTGGGCCAGCTTCTGATACGTCCCCACGGGGCCCAACCGGAGCACCTTCCGACAGATAGCAAAGGTCTCCAGCTCGTCGTAGCTCAGCCCGAGATCTTGGTCATCGGTTTGGCAGTAGTCCTCGGTGATGGGCTCAAGCTCCGCGGATGGCGTGGCATCGAGGAAGTCCTGGAGGATGGGAAAGTTGAGGTGGTGGAGGGCCCAGGTGATGAATTTGCGAAGGTCGTTCTTTGAGATGGAGCCGATGGCATTCAGGTCGCCGGAGGAGCAGTCGTAGCGGGTGTAGTTTCCACGGAGAGCCCTGTTCAGTTAGCCGTAAGTAAGAAGTCTCGCTAAAGAAGGGAGAGAGGAAGTTGGGGAACACACTCGTCGCTGTTAGTAGACGCCATAACAAGCAGACACCCACCACCCCATCGTTGGCGAGACGTAGGCAACAGTTGCCCGAACTGATACGCCGTGACCATCCGCAGCCGAGCCTGAATGTTCTGCAATGCCAGATCCTCCGCCTTACTACCCCCAAACACCTTGAACTTGGGATCGAACCCGGTCATCTTGGTGAACAGGTCCTTTTGCGCCTCATACACATCCCCGATACTCAGGTTGAAGTGGTACGATCCAATTGCCTCGTGGAGTTCCTGGGCTCTCCGGCGCGACTCACTGGACGACTGCTGCGGCATGCCCATGTACGCCGTATGCAGGAGATGGTTGCAGAGCTCCTGCGGGGACGACGGCACCCAGTAGTCCTGGCGGTGGTAGGCGCCGGCGATTCGCCTCACGTCCTTGGTGACTTGGATGTTGCCATCTGTGACGCCGTTCATGACATGCCGGCACATCATAAAGACCATCATCGCGGAGCAGCACGAGTCGATACCGCCACTGAGCGGCACGATAAAGCCGGCCATGTTGGAGCGGCGCAGGTAATCCCACAGCCAGCATGCGGGGCCCAGGGCTATCTCTTCGGCGAGCTCGGGCTCATTTGTCTGTTTGGGGTCGTAACGAGGGCTGGGAGTTACATGGCTCTTCGGTGCAAGGCTGAAGGGTGTGGTGAGCCGGGGCGGCGATGCAGCGGTTACTGAGGCAGGCCCCCGGTATGTCGTGACTTGCTCCAGGTCCACCATTGCGACGGTGACTTCCACATCGTCCAGGGAGAACCGAGGTCCTTCTGAGATGATCGCGCCGTTGACGATGATCTTGCTGCTCCCTTCGTAGTAGACTCGTTCACCAGCACCTCCTGTTTACATGTGAGCGACTGTTTCAATATCCAGTTATGAACGATGTGACAAACCCTTCAGATTCGAATAGATTGACACTCCCCCGTTATCCTTGGTAGTCTGACACATGGATGAGACATGCTCATCAAGCCTTCCGAGCTGGTGATGGTACCGAGTGTTGTCGACGAGGATCTCAGCACCAGCTAGGGGCATGGTTCCAATTGATCTACTCTATTGTCAGCCACTACCGCATCCAGGACTTTTTAGGGTTTAATCGGGACGGCCTACGTCTCCGCAGTCGAGATCAAGCAATCACCAAAAGGCACCGTCTTAGAACCCTGTAATTGCTGCAAGAAGCGCGGGATCTGGTGCCCCTCGACATGGTTATCCTGCTTCCACAGATCGAAGTATCGTGCATCCCGGTAGTTTTGTTCGTTGCGGCGGGTCTTCTGCGGTTGGATGAGGAGAATCTTGCCGTCCAGGATAAACACACTGCAGTTATACCGGAAGTTACCATGCTTTATGGGCATGCCAATACACTAATCCAAGACGACTTAAATCAGCAACCGACAAGGGCTTTACAGGGCATATACGGAGCAGAGTACGGGAGACATACGGTCAAGATGTCATGGCAGTCCTTGTCAACCAGGATCCGTCCCAGCATCTCCCAGGCATGCAGATACAAGTCATCTTCGAAAAACGCATCCAGGCAGTCACTTCCTGTGATTTCAAGTTCAGGACCAACACGAAGCCTCGCCCCAGCTGCTTTGGAACGCTTGATGGAGTCGAGGATCCGTGCCGTGTTGCCCTCCCAGTCGAGGGCCCATTGATTCACGCTGCACGTACTGTATTATCGAGGTAGAGGTCAGCTTGTTTTCCCTTGCTTGACTCCTCTTATCTTCCTGTTCTAGTTCCGTGTCATCGCTATGACTTACGCAATGGAAACAGGACGGCTGTTCATGTTGCAATTGGTTGATCCGGAGTATACCACCAGCAATAAGTCGGCAAAATGACACAATCGAATATGGAAATGAAGTAGGATGATAAGAGAAGGAAGGGAGACCTTTTCCGACGGCAAAGAAGGTTAAATACTTTGATCAAGGTATATATGCCGAAGAGTTCTCCAGACGAGACAGATAACGCATATAGAGGCCATTTCTTCAGCTTTGCTGTCTCCTTGCTTTTTTTTTTTTTTTTTTCCAAAATACGAGCCCTGCTCGCTACCATCGCCCTGTTTACTTTTTCTTTCTTTCTTTTTCCATTTGATCTATGACGCTACTGCATCTAGTGAAGAATGTAAGGTTCAGGCAGCTGAAAAATGCATAGTGCATTGCCACAAGGACCAGATCGAAAATCAGCCGACTACGTAGTACCTGTACTACCAAGTACTACAGCTGAATACCGAATGCAGCATCCAGGGAACAGATCACCTATAGCGAGGACTCCAAATCTGGGAGATACAGCATTAGCGCAAACCTGAGGGGCCCGAGGGTACATAGCTAGCCACACTTGGCCCACCCGTATGGACACAGCTGAAGCCAAGCAACCATACCGCCAGGTCAAAACTATGGATCTTTGCGCTTGGATCATTGCTGCAGGCCAATGCATACCGAGTTCTCCGCAGAGCTGAAGAAAGGGCCGTCACTGGTCCCCATAGCGGGTTCTAGTTGGTGGACTCGGCTCTGCATGGATAAGTACAGTACAGGGGATCATTGGGTACTTTTACTTTGCATTCAGATAGATCATCGTTGAGGGTCAATTGATGGCCGTCTTACTTCTGCTTGTTTTCCCCTTCCCCGATCTTTTCTTCTCCTTTGCCTTCTTCCGTTCCCCCTTCAAACTCACCCTCCCCAACGAAGCAAAAAACAAGGGTTCCTCGTGTCCTGTGTCTCTGTCTCAATCTCTCGCAACAATGGCCAACGATGCAATTCCTGACAGCAGTCCTCTTGCCGCGGTAGCCAAGGTCTTGACTCCTAGGCTTCTGCAGGAAGTCCGAGACTTCTGGTATCAATATGCCCGCGACGAAACCGAGCTAGTTCTACCGCAGAGATCCGAGATGCTACGTTGGTTTACCAGGGACGCAGAATTCGACCGCGCCTGTGTGTCAGTAGCACTGTCCCTTGCCAGCATTGCGAGCAGAAAGAAAGCTGACCGAAATATCACTCCAGGACGCGCTTTCGGCCAGCTCTAGACACCATCCTGCAAGCCAACATCGCTTCCAGCGATGAACTGCTTGCTGCAGCAAGTATCACGTCTCCGTTGGACTGGATAAGCCTGGTCCTGCTAATGGACCAAATTGGCCGAAACTGCTACCGGGATCAGGAGACCCGCGTCGTCTACCAGAACCTTGACCATCTGTCGCGCAATATTGCCCTGAAAGCCATTGACAGCGGGATTGCCCGGACCCCCCGGTTGAAGTACTACCTGGCCTACCGGTTCTGGTTCTACATGCCGTTAATGCACTCCGAAGAGGCCAAGTTCCACCAGGAAGAAGCGCCGCGTCGGTTCGACGAGATGACACAGGACGTGGAATGGCTTCTAACCAGAGACGAGAAGGAGGTTGAGACGTTGAGCGAGGACGAGCGCTTTTGCTATCGGGTCTTGTCGGGGAATGCTGAGCGCGCGCGCGGGTTCGTTGCTAGTAACTTGAGATACGAGAAATTGCATACGGAGATCGTTCAGCGCTTTGGGAGGTATCCTCACCGCAACAAGCCATTGGGGAGAGACTTCACGGAGGAAGAGCTGGAGTACGTCAAGAATGGAGGTGAGACCTTTGGGATTAAGGTGATATTTTGACTGCTGAAGGGGTCCTGCATTTCCTGCGCTGGATGTAAGGATTGTATTTGACCTGTCTTGTCGGTATCGTTACCAGCAGAAAACAGACCAAAAAGACATATCGTTGGTACTCGATACTCCATGCTCCATACTCTATACTCTATACCCATACTTCATGCTTCATGCTCCAGGCATCCTCATAATGTTCCCGACACACCGATATTCCAGTGGAGATCCGATCCAGTCGATCAATATCTCAAGATCCGGAAGGCAGATGTCGAAAAAAAAGTATATAAAAAAAAAATAAACATTTTTGCCGTGCACAAGGGCACTACGAGCGGGTCTTATTGAGATGTAGATGCGTCAAATGGAGCCCGGCAAATCTCTCTCTAGTGAAGAAAAAGAAAAAGCAAAATATATCTGCTGTGACGTATTCATAGATCGTGTTCATGCACCTGCCCTGCTTACCGACAAGCAAACCTACTCTGTACAGGACAAAGTACTGCGAGTACGCAAACATACCAATCCGGTAAAATCTGAAAAGCGATCCGTCGTCACTGGAGACACGCTTTTCTGCATGCCGGTCTTCCGCTACCGCCGCCGTGGACCCTCCATTCAGCCAGCCACTATTACTGACTCGCGAAAGCTCGGATAGGGTCCTGATGATCTCCTCCCGTGTACGGAGTACTGTTGGATCGGATTGCTGAAATCACTTGGTTGGCGGTTGCTTGATCCGCGTCCCGGATCAACTCCAAAAGAGCAGCGAGCACATTTTACTGATGTCGCGTCTGTCGACCATCGTGGGAGGTGGTGGGTTTTGCGGCTGAGTGGTCCAAAGACTCTATTACTGAGTTTTCTCAAAGCGAAGGAATATGCACACACTGATTGGCCAAGATGCAGAGCCAGCCGATCTGAGTTTGCTGAGATCCGGTTCGGGATAGTCTCTCGAGAAGCCTGAGAAGACTATCAAACCAGACAATTCACTCACGGGAGCCTGACTGAACCTAGCATGCTTGTGTATTCCGCTCGAAGTAAGCAAGACGGCAGACATCGCAAGTCTACAACTACTAAGACGAGCAAAAACCGATGACGCAGTCTCTTCGGCCCAAGTACTATTGATCCACCTCCTTATCCACCGAGCCTATGCAAATACGGCAGAGGGGTGAATCAGACCGACAAAAGCGTGCGCCACTTTTCAAATACGAATGAGGTAGATTGATCTCCTCTGCGGTCTGCAAATGTCGCATTGGCATGGGAAGAGAGGCTCTATAACGGGAATCCTCGGGGGTCAGGCCCAGTCCGCGATAGCCGGGGCCTTCCAAATCTTTTTGAATAACATCATCCGGCAGATTATTAGTCTTCAGTTCACTTCAAAATGCCAAGCCAATCATTCTTGATTATTGGCATGGTCCTGGTCGGATCCAATAGTCTTTTTGTTTAGCACAAAACAAAGCAGATCTTCGCTATTCTCGGGAGTTTGCCAGTTCCCTAGACCAGGTCTAAGGCGATCGCGATGTCAGTGCCGATCCAAAGGGGATACAGTACTCTGTTGTAGTACAGCGCGATCTCACCTAATATCCAAGGCCTTGTCAATGTGACTGCATCCCCTGCTGCACCACCACCACCCTCTTTAAAAGCAGGAATTGACGGCCTTTGAACTATCCCACAATACCCAATCTACTTACAGGAGACCTCCCTTGAGGACATCAAGCACTTGAGGCAGTTGGAGAGGCAGTTATTATGGAAAGCAGTCATCAGTGGCTTAGATAATATAACTTGAACAGTTACTGGATTCTCTACGTAGTATAAACTGACCAAATCCTTTACCAGAGGAGTAAGGTTCGAGACTGCACTGTAGATTGGGTCGTTGACTGGAGAGATGAGATCGCATGGACTTACCTGTAGCATACGATTGTGTTGAGGCACTCGAGGCGTAGTAAGACGTTTTTCCGGCGGCCCGGATAAACAAAACACCCATGTATATACTCTGTTCTTGGCATTTCTGTAACGACATTAGGACCTCATCATAGCCTTTTCGTCGCAATAAAATCAACCTGTATTTCCGCCTTCTTGGAAAACGGTCTATTTAGGGCTGGCTGAACGTCTGACATATGCATGTACCCCGGATCTGGGTCCACGTGGATCTACGCAGTTGAAAAATGGAGCAAGCACCTCATCCCGATGGCATCTTGCGTTTCCCCGACGCTGAGAGTTTGCTTGTTATTCTTATTCTGACGTCGACCTTTTTATTTCATTCTCGAGCGATCAACGGTTCCGACAGAAGGTAGGGTTTGCGGTTCGGGCCCTTTCCGTACCTGAATACTGGGCGTAGTTTGGTCAAGGGCTTAGGGCTACATGTTGAAACGTCATGAGTGGCATCATTGTCGTCATTATGGCCTTCGTCTTTTATATGTTGCATATAAAACTGCAGTATCTGAGCATATGGTTGCTGGGTTTATTTTCCATAACCTGATGCATTGCTCGTTTATCGTAAATTGCTCGATATCCTGCCATTCTACGTATTCATTATGGTGCCTTATACCTGTATGGACCATGGCGAAGCCTTCATGGGTGAAGCTGGTGTGATTGAACACTTACGAGGCTCTCACACCGACTTCATTAAACGGCCTGGACGTCTTGGTACCACGGACAGTCATGGGCATATATGGTATTGCTTCGAATGCGAAGGTCCTCTCAATGACCATCGAAGCTATGATTCAGATATAGCAATGCTGAATCACTTGAATCAATGCCATGAAGACGTCATGGAATCTATAACGCGCAACTCAAAAACAGCGCCTTTTCTAATGTCGCGAACGAAGCGGTTGCAGCAGTTGTCACCTCAGTCGACTCCATAGCAAGCCAGGCTGCTCATTTGCGCATTTGCTTCGCTTGTCCGATCAATCCTAAGCGACGACCAATTGCAATCCAGTGCCCTGACCACTAGGCCTTCCAAAGGTTGTCATTCTCTTGTGGACTAAAGAGTGGGCTTGATATTGCTAGTCTTGATTCTGAGCGCGTCTTGATGCTTTCCCGGGAACTCACAGAAAGCATAAATCTGTTTAATTTCCAAAGGCACAGGTACCTTCAGCGCTGTTGAGGAACCCACTGTCGTCCCATTTTTGTGCCTGTGTTTGGATATAATCTCTTATTTGAATCGCACTGTGAGATCGCCACTTGAGCTGGCACTGGTAACTTCAAAGCTCTTGATGATATGTCTTATAGTTGAGCTTTCAGCAATCAGTTGTACTAGATCTGTCGGCCCATAGGTCGGTCCGTAGGGTCGATAGGAGAGCACGTGACTCCTTTGTTTGTACAGAATTATATGTAGCTGGATCTCTGACACCTCTCCATCTTCAATCAATCATCAATCAATCATCAATCTATCCAGCATTCGCTGCAATTATCCATCTTCATTATGTACAATAGTGTACAATATCCAAAGCATGCCTAGGTCCAATAAGGCAACAGATAAAAGAAGAGGACCCCATTATGCGCATCGGGCACCCCTAAGATAGAAGAGGAAAGGAGGTAGAACATATACGACGCAATTTAGGGAATCGACCAGGAAGAATGTAACCATACTGATCAGCAATGAATATTAGTTAGAACGGGACAAAGGAGTGTCCAGATATGCCGGGGGCAATACTCCCTCCAGCGCCGCCTTGATCTGAAGTGCCAAAATCCGCGAATGCCACCGATGCTGCTGCGTATAACCACCCATGACCCAGAAATTACCCTCAAGGCGGGAATGGCGCTTCCACATGCCGCGGACCTCGCCCTCAGGATCGAGTCCCCATGTTGCGTCCACACGTGCGGCAATGTCGTCGGGGCCAATGAACTGGCCCTTCTCACCATCCGCGTTCTCAACTGGAGGACTGCCTCCTAGAATCCGGGCAGCGTTATCGCGAATATTCTTGTCGGCAAATCCCGTGCACCAGACGATAGCATCTGCATCGGCGCAGCTGCCATCCGAAAAACGCAGCCCCGTCGTTGTGTACGCGACTGGCTCGACCCCGGCCTTGATACCGACTTTGCCCTCCAGCAACAACTTGGTGCCGCCTACATCTACATAATGGCCTCCCGCCCGCTCCAGTAGGTTATGCATAAGGGCAGTTTCCGGATGGCGGCTGTCAAGAACCGGGAAGCCGGCTGCTGCAAGAGAAGCGTAGCGATCTGGTTCCTGCTCCGCGAACATCGACATCAGACCACGGGCGAGCTGGCCGTCTACATGTGTTGGTAGTGAGAGAAAAAGTTTATCAGCAGCTGCAACACCCATATCATAAGCGCCAAGACTCATTTTATGGCAGATATATTCCACCGGGATGATGTATGTTGGTGACCGGGCAACCATGGTGGTCTGGAGCTCTGCTGCATGAGAGTCCTCCATCACATCAAAAGCAGTGTTGGCAGAGCCAATAACAAGAACAGACTAGGTGAATTCCGATGGTTAGCGGTTTTTTTCTTTTCTTTCGATGTGTTGAACTTGAACAGAGCAGCACTCACTTTGGCCCCCTGCTTTGCCAGTTGTTTGGCATTTTGGTACTGCGCCGAGTGCACGCTTATCCCTTGGTATAGGTGACTGTCTGCAATCTGCGGGATATTCATCTGCTGGGACCCGAGCCCAGTTGCAAGAACGAGATGCTTGGAGATTGCCGTACGTTGGCCAGCCGGAGTTCTGAATTTAAGAATCCAGCGCTCGGTCGACGGATCGTACTGCGTCGATTGAATTTGTGCCGAAGTGACCATATTCAGCTTCAAGGCCTCTACATATTGCCTGACCTGCGAAGCCAGCTCACTCCGGGTCAGGAGATGGGAGTCTCGAAGCGCCTTGTCATACGGCATGTAGGGCAAATCGCAGAACGATGTTGGGAGGTGAAACCGCATACAGTCGTAGCGCGAAGCCCAATTGTCACCTGGCTGGGCATTTCGCTCGGCCATAACGCTCTCCACACCCAATGCCTTCAAGCGTGCAGCGAGAGCGACGGCACTATGCAGACAAAGTGGTCAGCACGGCCTGCCTTTCTGTCAAATGTCCGTGTTATCATCACCACTTACGCGTTTCCGCCTCCGATGATGAAAACGTCTGTCTGGAAGTCATTAGAGCTGTCCAGCGGCCTTGTAGGAGACCGGAGCAATTCCTCATTCTCTGCTTGCAGGTCCAGGTTCTCGAGGGCGGTGCTCAGGACCCAGATCTTCCACTCAGGCGCATTGCTGTCAAGCCCGCTTTTAACTGGCAAGAGTACCACTTTTCCCCCGCAAGTCGCAGCTGGCGAGCCTGTCCGGAAGGTAATCCCGCAATCGATGAAGTTCTGTGGGCGTAAAAGACCTTGTCAGCTGTTGTCACCGTCTCCTGGCTCCATAGTTACTCACAAGAGTCGGCGTGGCCGGAATGAACTGGGCTTCGCCATCAACCGCAATCTCCCCCGTAGCTTCCCTCAAGGCTTTTGTTTCCAAAAGGCTGGCGGCAATGATCCGGGGGGTGGAAAATGTTCGCAAGTGGTAAGTAAGTGCGAGCTGGTCCTTCCAGTATGCCTGGCTCGGGAAAAAGCAGCTCTCGAGCATCTCAGCATTGCCAGCGGCCAGGGCAGCACTCAGCCGGTTCAAAACAGAGCGGGCCTGTTTAGTTGGCTCGTCACCAGCCATGGAATCTGGGTCCAACGTCCCGGGAGCGATCGAAGGAATCGGCTGCTCGTCCATCATCTTGCGCAGATCCGCTATAGGGGGGAATTCATCGTGAAACGACGTCGTGTCCTCTGCATCTTTCGGCGCTTCAAGTGATTAGAGCTCTGCACCGGGCACTGACTGCACACCGAACTTACTAGTAATGCTCTTTGGACCTTCTACGCCACGAGGACGCTGGTGGTCGTCGACGTCAAAGAGGGTCGAAAGCCAGTGCAACATTTTGATCTGCGTGTCTGTGTCTGACAAGTTGTCTCTCTCGTCCCTCCGCGCAAATTAAAACGGTACCCATGTCTATATATACCGGAATATATATTATCGAAGCCCCAGGGGGGGAAGTGAGAATGGCGCGACCTAGCGCCTGGTACAGTGCGGGGGAGCGAGAGCCGGCAATACTGAATTCTTTTGGAGAATCCCCCATTGCTCCGGGAGTCTTACTCGAGGGAGTAGACGTAACGGTAATGTCTTGTATTGAGCCCTGGCGCAGGCTATTTCTCCTATCCGGGACGACGCAGTCGCAAGACAAGAGGCGCGCTAAAGGGAATTTGAGTGTGGCTATTGGCCAGACCTAGGGCACCATTTGGCACCGGTCGATGCAGATCAAATATCCGGGAAGCGAACCGGCATCCGCAGGCCGTTGACAGCTACTATGTGGGCCACGGCCATCTCTCGGTACGCCATGAAGGGTAAAGCGCGAGAAGAAAATCAATGAGAGAGACCAGAAAGGGAGCTAAGATAGCCTAGAGCGTTTCACCGTAGTTCAGAAGGATTGCAATGCTTGCAAAACTATCACATCATAAAAATATCATCCTTGCCAACGACTTCCATTGTGCCTACCCTATGGCCAGATATGAGATAACTATTTAACAACGGCATGCCACCACGAGGTTTTGGAACCCTAACTCGTCAGCCGTCACCCGTTTCGTTTCAACATCGAGATGCTGCCGGAAGAGCTGGATCTCTTGCTCAATGCGCCAGCTTTAAAACCACCGCCTGGTGTCACACCAACATTCAACAATCCCCCCAGCGGCAATGACTATTCCTGGGGTATAACCACAGTGTGCATGGTCATTGCAACGGCCTGTCTCTTTCTGCGGTGGTACGTCCGAATATGGTTGGATAGGAAAGTTCGGGTCGAAGATGGTAAGGAACCGTTGATACACTATATGTTGATGTGAGGAGCTGACAATCGCGGCCCTGAATAGTCATGGCAATCTGTGCCTATGTATTTCTCCCGTTTTTCTTTCGCCTCTGCTCTCTATGTGGGCTGACGATGATATCCAGGGCGCCTACTGGGGAACTGCATATTCCGGTTATGCGTTGATTTACGCGCCCGGCTATTACGTCCATACATGGAACCTCCGGAATAAAGATATGGTTCGCCCTTTATATGTATGTTATCCTCTGAATGGGCTCTTTGAAAGTCAGCAGCTGATACAAATTTATCCCATCAGTTGATTCTCGTCTACGGATGCTGCTATTCCGCGGTCCTTCCCCTGATCAAGACGGCTATTCTGCTGGACTGGTGCAGAGTGTTTGTTCCGGTCGACAGAGCCAAGAGCGCCTTTTGGTGGGGATGCATGGCCGTCGCGAGTCTTCAGTATGTTTGGGGGATTTTGTGCGTTATTCTTCTGAATATGCAGTGTCGCCCACACCGAGCCATCTGGGAGTTCTACCTTCCAAGCAAATGCTATTCTCTCCCGAAAGTGATGCTCTGCTCGGCCAGCGTGCAGGTAATTAGTGACGTGATCATGTTCTCATTACCTCAGAGGATTATTTGGGGTCTGCAGATGAGCCGGAAGAAGCGGTTGGGTATTTCAATCATATTTGGGGCCGGTATCCTGTCAGTTCCCTCTACAGTTCCCTCCATATTGGAACCCTGATCACAGGAGGACTGATTCTGGTTCGCATATTCAGCGCCTCGGTTGCGGCGTGTTTCCGTCTAGCTCATACTATTGCTTTCGCCAGCCAAGCCGACAGTATTTACTTGATCGGGCCTCTCCTGTTCTGGGCGGATGCCGAGATGACCTGCGGCTTCTTCATCTTCAGCGTCCCGTGTCTCTCAAAGCTCATCATGGAATCTGGGGTCCGACAAAAGTTCTTCGGTACGCTCGGCCTCACCACCCTGGCCACTAGCCGTGCCGTCCAAGGTTCAGGCTCTACGCCCAATTCGCGAGGCTCGCGCAATGCAAAGCATTGGATGTCGACGACTGACACGACCTGGTCGAGAATCGATGAGGAACATGTGGGCTTGGACGATCAATCGGATTCACAGAAGAACCTGTGCGTTGCCCCTAAGCAGCATGATGAAGGAGATGGAATACAAGTGCACCGCACAATGAACGTCACTGTCTCGGAGGGTAGACCTTCTGTTAACACAAACAGAGGCAATATTACTCCGTGGAAGTGATATGATTCTTCGGGCCGGCCCCTTAGGACCAATACTCTCCCCTGCAGGCACAATGCCCAGGACGGTCTGTTTAATTCGCTGAACCGCTATATCGCGACCTACCTGGAGCCATTGAAAAGGTGGATGGATACTCGGTGCTTAGGACATCCAAGATTGGGAATTCATACCGGATTTTGCAACGGTACTCGTACATTATTCCCACTATCTATGGGCGTTGTGAGAACAACGAGGGTCTCCCAATATGGCAAATGTCGTCTACTCGGTCTTTTATTATGATGTCGGATGTTGTAGTAGTATAAGCTGTCAAGTAGTAACTATCATATTGCCGAATAGAGTACACACAAAGCAGGACTCCATAATAACACCTACTGGCTACACCAGGAAAAGAGATATGCTTTCTGACCGGACTCTCCATATAATACCAGCTTGACTAGGATAGGTGAAGCTGGTCGATAACAGTATTCATGAAGCCTAATCTAGTTATATTGAACATATCACCCACGGCTTCTAGGCCGCTCGCAAGCGACCTTCACACCACCCGAAGCGTGCGTTAGCTTGCTGTGAGGCCTCGTGCCCAGGACCGGTGACACTGGGGCTTGGATTCCTCGTCCAGGGGTGGGTTATCTTGCCCAACCCCATCTCATCCCCAACAAACCCACCCTCAATCCTTTTTGACGCCCAGAAAGCAGCAAAGAGTTGATACGGCAATGGAATCCTTGTCAGTAGTTTGATTCTTCTGCTCGCAACAAAACAAGTCCATTAGTGAAGATTTTCAGACTTGACTCATTCTCCTTTCCTGATTCCGCAGGATCGCTTTCGGAGATCCAACAGGAACCGGGAAACCGTCATCATCAGAACCATCAGTACCAGATTCGTTCTTGGTTATACTTTATATGTTAGTATGTTATCCTCATCATTGATGAGTCCACTATCTCCATCAGAGTCACTGACAAGGTCAATTATTACCGGAGATTCCGAGGTTGTGGGTGGATTACGTGTATTTCACTCTCGAGGACGCCTCGGTACTGTAGTGTCCGATGGACGAGGGTTGTGTCTGCGGTAGGAGGGTGCTAACGCGAGAAGGCGAGGACAAGATGGTAGAGATAAAGAAGAACAAGAACTGCAACTGCAACTGCGCGATAGTAGTGGCAGCATGCTCAATGATAACTGAAGGGTGACTACCATAGGGGACGACACCACCTAGGGTTTCGGAAGCGAGGTAGAGCCCATTTCATACAGTGAACCCTATATCTCATTTTGTGGCCCTAGCCTGAGCAATCAGCGTATGCGCCCAAATAAAAGAAACAATGTGTAGCTGGCATGCACAAACATGCATACCAATAGCATTGGAAGCATTCCCCGAATCCCCAACTACCAGCCTGAGACATAATACACACGACGCACCGGCAATGATGTTTCCAAGAATGTAGGATGGAACGCGACCAATTATTTCTGGGGAAATTTAAACATATATACATCCCTACTGGCCTGCAGTGATTTCTGTAGATTTCTTACTCTCTGCTATTACTACATAGCATACCTCGCGACTGACAAAACGCCGACATGTACATCCCTCTATTGGCCCTCGCAGCTTCCCTTTTCCTACACCCCGTCTATGCCCTGCCCGATCCCAACGCCAACGCCAACGCCATCGGTCCTAGGCACGCTCACGGCAACAACCACAACAGCAACAACAACCACAACAACAACGCTGCTAGTAGCAGCGGTATCACCAGCAACGAAAAAGAAGCAGCAGCAGCAACTGCAAGTGCGAGTGCACGCACGAACGTCTACAACTCGGGGAATCAATACGGTGGCGCTAGTGAGTTGAGTAATAAGGGGAATGTGGTTTGTGTGGGGAACTGTTTGAGAAGTGTGGGAGAGTTGGAATGTCGGGAGCCTTATGTAGGTTTACTTTATTCATTTTCTTTTCTTTTTTTTTTCTTAATCTGTGTGTCTGTGGATGCTAACGATGTAGGTCCCTACGTATTATGCGAAGGATCATTGCTATTTTTGCTGCGTCACGGATGATGCGCATAAGTCGGAGTCGGGGTCGAAGTAGGGCTGGATTGGGTTTGATGGTGATATCATGATATCAGGATAGTGGTTGAGGACGGGTGGATCAGTTGGAGTTCACTATCGATATATGAGAATATGATCATATTGCGTTGTTAAGTGGAATTCTATTAACCATGCATGTCCAATTGGTTGATTAAAAGTTGTAAATCGCTGGGAATCTGAATCAAAGAAAATCCATGCCCGTCACCCGTCAAATCATATCACATTTGCGCGCCTATCCCTCGCTGTTTTTTTGTAGAAAACAAAGAAAAGAAAAAGAAAAAGAAAGAAAGAAAGGTAAAACAAAATCACCATTTGTACCAATTGAGTTCACTCAGATCGGGTCTTCTCCGAAGTATCCCAGAGAGAACTGCTGGCAGGGAAGATCGATCCGTGGTCTGATTCGGGTGCCGTGACGTCCACCACCGGAGCACCCGCATGCGGAACCACCAGCTCCACACTCTTGCTAGTACCTTTGTGTCGCGGCGGCAAAGGACGCTGATGAGCTGCTTCGTGCAACGGGCCTGAACCGTCCGACGCGTTGCTGCTGAAAGAAGATGCCATTGTCGAGGGGGTATGGGCCAATGCCGGCAAGGTTCCTGGAGCACTAAAGGCAGATAGGCTCGTTGTCGAACCGCGGTTGCCAGCACAGGAGCGACGCGCGGGTAGCAAAGGTTCATCGTGGAATTGGGAGAGGTAGTTCCAGGCTTCAGACGACGCCAGCGTGCTGAACCTGCCAGGCACGGAGGCTCCCAGTGGTATTACAGGCTTCCATTCGGTGGGGTCGAGATCTGTGGTGGCATCGTGGTGTTCGCCGGGTATCCGGATGGGAGCACTGGATTTGACAGACACACGGGTGGGAGTCAGGGGAGCCACAATCATTCGCGGCGACATGGGCGGGGAGCTGGGAGGAGTTGTGGAAGAGGACATGGCGGTAGTCGAAGGGCAAGAAGCCGACAAAGGTTTGCAAGAGTCTTTGCGGCGACAGCTGAAGGGAACAGTCAGCAAGTGTCCGGAGAAGATGGGAGATGGGGCCCAGGGTTTATATAGGCAAGATTTGGGGGGGAAGGGAGACGGACCTTTCACTACAGTATAAGAGGGAATTATCCGGCACAGTGATCTGTCTCTCGCACATGGCGCTGCAGGACAATGTCAGTCAAGTCAGATAACAAAGAGAAAGAAAGAAACCCGTGCGAGGACGCAAGGTTTTACCAATTGATAGGTTACCCGCAGATCGCGTTGACCAGGTAAGACAACAGAGATAAGACTGTGAGAGGAAGTAAAACATACCAGAAGTTGAGAAAGCTGGCCGCCATGTCGGTCTGACAATCGTCGTCGACGTCCCTGGAGGACTGTTTTGGTTGACCGGAACCCAGCTTGTGAATTGAGTAGCCAGTAGTGCCTCGTCGATGGAGCGTTGGCCGAGCCGGTCTCAGCTTATGGGCATTCGAAGATTGAGTACGACGGTGATGGTGATGGGAGGACGAGGAGGTGTTGGGATGGGAAACGGGAGCGACACTTTGAGTCATGGATGGCGGTGAGGACAGGAGATCTCAAATCCCCATCCAACGTCTGAATAGCTGGTACCTTGCGCGCGCACGCGGGTCCGGATATCGACCCGGGTATGTCGGTGGACCTTGATTGACGAGCGATGGCGCGATAGGGGAAAAAATCCACGCAGTAGTATGAGTGATTTGCGGACGGATTGACGACAAGATTCAGAATAGGGCAACCGCCGCCGTTTCAAAGCCTCGCACGGGGCGAATGGAATCTTCGAGTTCTGGAAAAAAGGCCGCAGCCAATGCAGACTCTTGAGGGAATACAGGGAGAGGACCGGTGGTTGAACAGCACAGAAAACACGCAGTGGGTAACTCCTGTGCAGAGGCAAATATGTACGAAATGGAACGTGCCAACAATGCCGGGAGCGGGAATAGATAGAGAACCAGCCGATGATAAGGCTTGTCACAAGCGTTGCAGAAAGATACTACTATCTGGCGTGGCACTGTCGTTTCCGGTTAGAAACCGTCTGGGTCCGTGGGACATGATAAGCGGTCATGTAGGGAGATAACGGGGAGAGAGAGAGACATCATCTGGAGTACATACCGGTTGACGTTAATATATGTATCTTCCTTTTTGCTTTTTGCTTTACTCTTGTGCGTTATTTCCTTTTTTCTTATTCCTTTTCTGAATGTAACGCAGGACTCAAGCAAGGTGATGTAGTATTTATGAGGGATTAAACCGTATCGATTAATATAGCGCAGTTCCGGGAGACAGAAAACAAGGAACACCGCTCAGATGAACGAACGAACCAAATTGGGGGGGAGCACGAGACGGAGACGTATAAGAATAGCAGGAGATGCTATGGAGGTGGATAGAAAGGAAGACCGACCGTTTATGTAGAAAAGCGTTCGAAGGAGGGGATCTCGAGAGCAGCAGTCAGGTGACCTGCTGTCAATTGCAACTGAACTGAGCACGTCAGAAAGAGGAAAGAACGCGGCGGAAAGGGTCTAGACTGTGTTTGTGCCTCGGGCAGGAACCACGCAATGCCTCCACGTGACCTTGTCTAGAACTCACCCTGCTTCTATATTTAGTTGACACTTGACAGATACAAGGACAAGAGACTTCAGCAGAGGACAAAATAGCCCTATTTTATACTTTGTTGCAACCATGTAGATTCCTCTTGCAAGTGGCCGCCAGCCAGTCACCGGGCCTTCATTGTTTCCATCACGCACACACATGGTGTATACTCTCTTAGTACAGCAGACCAGATCTGGTGGTGGTCGGTCATCTGCTCCACTACCCGAGTCTAGAATAATGCACGTCAGATTGCCTTTCGTCTTCTTGGGCTTGGACTAGGCGCGTGGGGTGAATTCTGTAGTGATGAAGTCAGGGATGAGCTGCCAATGATTGGAGCAGGTCCTGCCTGCACTACAACTACCGACTACTACTTGTATACTCCGTACCTCCGGATATTATCATGCACACCGGCCATGACACAGGCTAGACACGGGCAAGTGCTGGACCTCGTGGATCAGTTGAGGCATTGGTTTGAGGCGAATGTTTCTTCTCATAGTGGTCTACTATTATAGAAAGTCGGACATAATAGAAGTATCGGTGACTGACTCACCAGTCCTAAGTCGGGGTACGGGGTACTAAGATATTCAGGATCTGCCGTTTCAGACTCTCCCATCAGGTAATCACTGATTTCATGACATGACTTCCCAGTCCTTCAGCAGAGCTCTCTCCAAGTTTTTGATTTGCAATACTCCACCTGAGAAGAAAAAAAAACTTTTTTTAAAAAAGAAAGGGCCCATATTACGTTTTTTCCGTGAACCTTGTCGCCAGATCCAAGGTTGACGGGACGGAGCTGAATGTGTGTTGTTATTATTATTATTATTATTATTATTATTATTATTATTACTCCGTATAGTTATCGCGCTATTATGTTTGTTATTGCCCTCGGAACCAGAGTCCAGAATGCGCACACATGTACTCCGCAATACTCCGTATGTACTCTGTAATTAGGTGTACGCAACGCAGCGGCTATTCGTCATTGCTCGGGTTTTTTTGCTATGATGATAATAATGGATTCAACATGGTATAACCTCGTCAAAAATTAATATTGACCACGTAGGCGACACACAAATATGGAGTGGCCTTCTTGGCGATTCAGTCAAGCGCCTAGCTCGCTTCCTGCATTTTTCTTGTATTCCAGACTACAAGTAGCCAAGAAAGGCCAACAAAACAGGGAAGGCCAACCGGCCTAGATCCAGATAGACTCCAATAGACTCCGGGTAGCAGTCGAATCCAACGCATAATCAAAGAAATTGGGTATCTATACTAGCACTACTACTACAACCTCATCCCCGCAGGATAACAGCCACTAAGACCCCTTGACTTCAGCACGGTCCTTCTCCCTCGACTCGGTCGGCCCAGGTGTAGCCGTAGTCGCTGCTGTTGTTGTTGCTGCTCCCGCCGCTTTGCCAGCCTGAGCAGAACCTGGAAGAAACCGCTCCGGCACGCCTCGTGCTGCAACCCCGGCCGGTCCCACGTAACATCCTAACATCGGGCTCCAGACATACCGCTGGTCGACCGTGTGCTGGATCTCCTTGTGCGCATAGGCATTCGCAAAGGGGAGTGAGGTATCCGGGTCGCGATACCGTGATGGTAGAGATGTGATCACGCACAATGACGATGAGATTTCTGCATTCCCCTCGTTAGTTCTGCGTCATAAAATATTTTCGTGGAGAGGGGAAAGGGGAGCAAGAGATGGGCAGGGGTCCACGTACTGGTAAGCCTAGGCGGTTTCTTCGCGTTAAAGTACATGCTATACTCGCGACTATGCGCTGTCTTGTCATCAAAATTCTCCAGGATGGTAAGGGTCCGCCCTGTCTGTTCGATGGTCGCTGGGGGCGGAGGGTGGATTCCTGGCACTGGTCCGCCTTCACTTGTCGCCCCGGCCTGATCCATATGAATCTCTGGTGTCAACTGTTCCTGTGGTATTGGTGTTGGCACTTCCTCAGTCTGGGTGCTCTCGGGTCCCGCAGCCGCCGCCGCCGCAGTTGAAGGGGTCGCTATCTCAGGTGCTGCTGCCTGAGTGGGTGCAGGTGGTAAAGCTTCTTTGGGCGTAACACCTGGTTCGACCTCTGCCGACTGTAGCGCCGTTTCAGTGCTTGACTTTTCCTGCGCTTCCGGGCCGGCTTCATTTGACGGTTCTGCTGGCTTCTCATCAACATCCATTGCATCCTCTCCCTTGGATGCCTCGCCAGCTGGCTCTTTGCGGGCTTCCTCCGTAGGTGGCGGTTCTTCTGTGCCTGGTGCATCTTTGTTAGTCGCTGCGGGTTCAGCTGCCGTAGCATCCGTCGTGGGCACCGTCGCCTCTTCCCCCTGAAAAGATTGATCATCTTTCTCTTTATTGGCCTGCTCACTTCCCTGGGTCCGGGTAACGTTGTAATCGGCTTCTCGGTCTAGAGGGGCCTGATCTTGCTTTGCGGTCTCGCCATTCCCAGATACTGGCCCTTGCGCGTTTTCGGGATCAGGTGCAGGTGTCTGCCGTAACGTCGGAATCTCGACAGCAATGACTTGGGAAGGCTTATGTCCACTCCCATTCCTATCATCCTTTTCGGCCTTCTTGCTCTTTTTCCTATTATTCTCATCCCTCTCTAGCTTTTTTTGGGTGATATCTGCCTTCCCGACGTGCGTTAAGCGGCCATTCACCCATGTAGCAATACCACTCCAGTAGGATATGACAGGCCCTTCCAGGCGCCGATTCTGAAGCGCTTCGATTTTGGCTATTCTCTCTTCGGCCTTTCTCTTCTCCATCTCTTCCCACCTGTTCAGACTCTTGCTGTTGAGTCGTTCTACTCGCTCCGCTTCTGCTAGGCGCTCAGCCTGTGTCATCTCCTTTGGTTTCAGGTGCGCCTTTCTCTTGGCCGCTTCCTCCATAGTCGCTATCAATCGTACGCGCTTTTCCTCGCTATCTTTAAGCTTCGCATGAGTCACCTGCTTATTCTGCATCGTCTGGCGACGAGACGACGCGCGTGTAGGTCCCTCGTCGACCGTAGGAAGCCATGAGATCCGTTCCGACTTCTTCTTCGGTCGAGGGGCAGAAACTGCAGCACCTGCAGCACCTGCACCTGCAGATTCCGCGGGCACGGCGACAGGATCGATCTTGACCCTTTTCCGCAAGGTCTGGAGATTGAAAGGCTGCTGCTGTTTCCTTCGTTTTTTAGTCTCGGCCTTGGCCTCCTTTTGCAATTCCTGCTCGCCCTCGAAATCGTCATCTTGGGCGTTCGGTCCTTGATCGTCGTCGTCGGATGAGGATTCGAGCAGTTCGTCTTCATCCCCGGCTTCTCCATCTGCAACCTCGAAAAAGTCGTTGTCGTCTTCGACTTCCTCGAATAGAAGCGCTAGATCATCATCGGCTTCGGCGTTCAAAAGAGCACTCATGTGTCGTCCTGCGGTGCTTCGTTTCGCGCGTCCTTGAATGAGGTTGTTCACCTGTCTCGCTTCCTCCCCGGACTGGTCCTTGGTGCCGTCCGCCATCTTTCCCCTCGTAAACGCCGATATCGAGGCGAGTATATTTGAGGACCCTAGTCGAATTGGGAGCTCCGTCACGAGAGGTCACGACGCAGCGCAAGACAAACCTGAAAATGGCCCAGTCAAACGATATCACGCGTCTTGCAAAAGTACGAAAAGAGCCATGGGGGGTATCTACCCTAGCTGCACGTAAATTCAAGGCAAGATTGTACCCAAAAGACGAGAGCCGGAGCAAGGACGGAAGTGCAAAAAGATTAAGGCGGTGAGATATGGCGGGCAATTCGAGTTGCGGAGTGGCAAAGTTGCGGCCTCAGGCTGCCAGGCACCGTTGACAGGATGAAATTACTCCCGCTCGGAAGACTATGAACTACCTTTGTACGTACTTATATTTAGAAGGATTATTGGTCTATCGAGCAGTAGCTGCAGCTATGGACGCATCATCAAATCCACCGGCTTCGAGTACATGGACAATGGCATTTGACAAATGGCCACCTCAGCATATCCACAGCTGCAGCGGTGGTTCGGAACCGAATGGCCACGTGCATTCAGACCGTTTAGACAATCTCATGGGGAAAAGTTGTACTGATTTCTACGAGTTAGGTTTTCTGTACCTTGCTATGGAGACTCTGTAACCTGTTTTCGCAGACGAAGTAGTGGTACGGAGCGCTGAGTCCGAGTACAGGAAGGCTATCCCTTGCTTATCTTTAAAACGAAAAGCAACCTACTCGAGGCAAATTCCCTTGCATGAATTAGTATCAACCTCTGGGTAGATCAACTCATTCAGGGTTCCTGATTTGCCTCACCAGCTAGCCTCTTCGCGACAACCGTAGAATAATGATTCAGGAACATGACACTCCACTGGAATGCGGAGAGTCTAGGAAGACAATGAATTATGGCAGGGCGTCTCACAGGACGAGGAGCAGACAAGCATTCCGTGGGATCCGGGTTGTGACAGGTGGTAAGTATGAGTTAACGGCGCAGGTACCAAGTACAGTACGTACTCCGTACGACTAGCAGAGTCACCCTGCAATAGCAATAAGACAGGCCATTTAGTATTTGTATCTAATCCCTAATCACAAAAGAGCTTTGGTCGATTATGTTCGTCCGGGCTCCGGTTTCAGCTGCATGTACGGAGGAGCCAACGGGATCAGATCGATTCCTGATTTCAAGTCCTGCAGGGATGGGGATGGCAGTCGGTTAGGCAAGAGATGGACCGGTTTGGCGCTTGAAGGCTTCACGGCACTCTGTAGCTGTAGCTGAGTCGATGGCCATTGCTCAAACTCGTTGGAATCGGCCTTACCTCCGGACTCATAACAATAGTCGGTTAGTGTTCGCGGTCAGCACCTCGCCCTCAGACCAGACTCAGCCAACGACAACCAGAGGGAGAAATGACCTTTGTATACTCCGTAGTCCGCAGTTCGTCCAGGAACCCAGCTATCCACCAAGGACCACGAATAAAACCGCTGGAAATGATCGATCGTGAGTGCCTCCTGCAGGTGGTGGTGGTGACTGTCCTCTGTTGGGGCTCTACCGCCCAAACCCCGGGATCCGGCAAAAGCTCCGCCGCCCTCCTCGTCTCTCTCGCACTTTTCCTTCTCTCCTCTTCTTCTTCTTTTCTTCTTCCCAACAACTTCAGCTTCCTCTCCATCCCATCTTTGTCCTTGTTCCCTCTCTTTCTTCATTTCCTCTTCTTCTTCTTGTTCTGTTTTATCATCTCTTCTACTGTTTCTCTCTTCTCTTGCTTAATCTTTATTTTGCTCACCTCCCCCCCATCTATAGTGGTCTTTTTTGGTTACCGAAGCAGCGCCGCGCAATTCGTTACCAGCCACCACAATCCTTTCCTTCCATTCCAGGATTGACTATTCTTGCTTTCTTTCCATCTAGCCCTCTCGCTCGTCCGTCTTTGAGCAAAAAGCAAGAAAGGAAAATTTCGACACTTTATATTGTGCCTTGACGGTCCAGCGGCCTAGTGATAGAACTTTGTTTTTCTCTTGAACCGAGCTCTTTTTAATATACGGGGTGGATTTGTGGCAGTCGTCTCTACACTACGGAGTCTGTGCTCAGGTTCGACGGTCATTATTGATGCCTCTTGGACGGATTGCCCGTTGAATCGCTTCTCCGACCCTTCTTCCTCTCCCTCCAATCGAGCTTACGTATCCTGTTTTTGTGTCCAAGCTCACCCGACCCCGCCACAACTACTGTTGACCTATTTTATACTTCAAGCTCTCGCCAGGGACTATAGAGTGGGAAATATAGAGTCCTGCCTTGGCTGAGGCAGAAGGATATAATCGATAATGTTGCCCGTTTCACGACCTGACGGCCATATGAACCTCAACTACATCCCGACCACTCAGCCGATGTCCGGCACTTCCACGGGACGCAGTTCTCCCAATGATCTGTCTTCGTCGACGTGGCTAAGTCACCGTTTGGACCCTCAAATGGCCTGAATAACACGGCCGGGTCTGTCGGAGGTGCGAGGTTAGGGGCTGGATCCCCTTCTCACGATCTCGGGGCTCGTCTCTATTCCAAGCGGTAGGTCTTTTCTCAACAAAACAAATGAAATTGTAGCTACGAGTTCCTCTCTGATGATGGTTTTTTGCCTCTTTCGTACAGAGCACGAGAGATTCAGGCTGAGGAAGGTATCGCTCCTCCAAATATTTGGGGCCCTCCTACCAGTGGCCATTCAACCCCGCTGCGTGAAAATATCCCCGAGTCTCCGAGTCAAGATGGGTTCCCCGATTTGATGCCGCCTCCGAGTACTGGTCTCCATAGCTCATCCCGGAGAGCCAGAGCGGGCACGGTCCCCTCGCGGTTTTCGCCTGTCGGT
Organism: Aspergillus sp. MA 6038; assembly: GCA_003004525.2. Taxonomy (NCBI): domain Eukaryota; kingdom Fungi; phylum Ascomycota; class Eurotiomycetes; order Eurotiales; family Aspergillaceae; genus Aspergillus; species Aspergillus sp. MA 6038. The sequence continues at coordinate 78,890 of PQME02000072.1, read as the reverse complement.
AGCTTCCTCACCGACCTGAACCCCCAGCAGCCGATCTCGCAATCCTCTCGACCCACCCCGTCGACTAGTCCGTTCCGTCCTCCTGGAGTATCCGGTATTGATACAGGAGCGAAACCCGTGCCCGCTGCTGGTGGAGGTGCTACAGGTGTGTCTCGTCTTCGGGCTGGCTCGATGCCACAAAGGACTGGTTTTCTGGGAGGGTCCAGCCCTTTCGGCCCATCGTTGTTTTCGACGAACTGGCATTCGGGACGCGACCGTGCGAGCACATTGACAAGCATTCGGTCTTCCGAAGATCCAACTTCTCCCAGTCAGTCGTCCTTCTCAAGGGATGGGCTCGCAGATGCCGATGTAAAGACGCTCGATTACCTAGGACTCGCGGAAACGCCACAACAAGCACGGGCCACTCTAGTGCGACCCTCCGTGGACATTCTCCTTCAGCAGCAGCAGCAACAACAACAGCAACATCAGCAACATCAACAGTCTGCGCTCCCCCCTCTGCTGGCTGAATTGGCCATGATGAAGAACAATAATAGATTTAGATCTTACTCGGTAAACGCCAAAGAGAAGTACGCGGATGATGAGGATCTCGAGTACGAGAACAGGTACTCGCAAGCTCCCTCCGGTACTGCGACCCCTTCTGCGGCAGCCACTGCCGCTCAATTGGCTGCTACTCAGGCTCAGATTCATCAACACAACCTCGCCGTTCAAGCCTTTGCCAACCATGCGTCCGTCAACCGCCCTCGTGCTAGGACCGCCGGTATTCTGGAAGCTCCTCCCCAACGATCTTCAATTCGCAATTACCTCGCTACCCCCTCGCGACTCGAGAACAGCTTCAGCGCTGCCGACCTACACATCCCTGAGAACGGCGAATACGATGAGTTGACGGAAGCGGTGCAAATGATGCACCTTGCTGGAGGTAATGGCGCAAATCTGGCCGTTCGCCCAACAGCTGAGACCGCAGATGAGAACAACCAAGATGGCCCGACGCGTGCATTGTGGATCGGCAGTATTCCTGTCTCTACCACTGTCACTTCTCTGGAGGCCATCTTTGGCATGTATGGCAAAATCGAATCAACTCGTGTGTTGACTCACAAGAACTGCGGCTTTGTGAACTTTGAGCGCCTTGAGAACGCCGTTCAAGCCAAATCTTTGCTTAACGGAAAGGAGATCTTCCCTGGAGCAGGGCCCGTTCGAATTGGCTACGCTAAGGTCCCCGGGACATCTACGTCTGGCACACCGGGCGCCAATGGCATCCAGTCTTCCCCGACTCCTGATCCGAACTTTAAATCCAATGCTGCCTCTGATGGTGCGGATAAAGCGGAGGGTCTGGGCACTGTCGTCCCTCAGATTCCTCCGCTTCCAGAACTGCAGCCGGAGATGGAGCAGATCGTCAAGGAATTTGGTGCTACCGACGACGACTCGATTAACATTGCAACTAGTGTCCAGCGCGCAATTGCATTCCAAGCGTTCGAGGACGAAATCGCTTCTATTCCTGAACCGAGCCAGACCCGCATGTTCGATGCGCCTCGTCTCCGCGATATCCGCAAGAGAATCGACAATGGAGCTTGTTCGATTCAAGAGATCGAGGAGACTGCCAACGCCATGCTGCCGGAGATCGCAGAGTTGTCCTCAGACTACCTGGGTAACACTGTCGTCCAGAAGCTCTTTGAATACTGCTCCGAACCCACCAAAGAACGGATGCTAGCTCCTATCGCACCACACCTTGCTGAGATCGGGGTTCATAAAAATGGAACTTGGGCTGCCCAGAAGATCATTGATGTGACCAAGACGCCTTCTCAAATGAATATGGTTGTCGACGCTGTTCGCCCTTACACCGTTCCTCTCTTCTTAGACCAATACGGCAACTACGTTCTTCAGTGCTGCTTGCGTTTTGGTCCCCCCTTCAACGATTTTATCTTCGAGTCGATGCTGAGCCGTATGTGGGAGGTTGCCCAGGGACGCTTTGGTGCTCGTGCCATGCGTGCCTGTCTCGAGAGTCACCACGCTTCCAAGGACCAGCAGCGCATGCTCGCAGCTGCCATCGCCCTTCACAGCGTGCAGCTGGCGACAAATGCCAATGGTGCGCTGCTGCTCACCTGGTTCCTTGATACTTGCACCTTTCCTCGTCGTCGGACTGTGCTTGCCCCAAGGCTTGTGCCCCATCTCGTTCACCTCTGCACCCACAAGGTCGCATACTTGACTGTTTTGAAGGTAATCAACCAGCGCAATGAGCCTGAAGCGCGTGAAATCGTCTTGAAAGCTTTGTTTTTCAGCCCGGGAGACGAGATTCTGGAGAAGATCTTGAGTGACCAGACCTCGGGGGCAACGCTGATCTTCAAGGTTTTGACCACGCCTTTTTTCGATGAGTCGATGCGCGCGGAAGTTGTCAAAAATGTGTCGAAGGTCCTGACCAAGTTGAAGGCCACTCCTAGCCAGGGCTATAAGCGCCTGATGGATGAGGTCGGGCTTTCTTCGCGTGGGGGGTCGCGGGATCACCACCATGACCGGGAGAACGCGGGCTCCAACGCGGACAAGCAGCACCGTCCGACGTCTCGACAGACCAACTCCACCTTCCCTCAGCCACCTTTGGAGAGGCAATACAGTGGACATTTCCCTTCGAACATGCTCCCGCAGAACTTGGACGGCCGACCAGTCTCTGAGCAGCAGCCCAACGCTCAGCCATTTGATCCATATGCGCTCAATTCGGCCAATGGCCTTGGTTCGATTAACCTGTTGAACGGCCTTGGCGCCGCGAACGGTGCCGGTTTCGGTCAAGATCCTCTTACCCAGCAGCAGTTGCAATACCAGGCCTATCTGGCAGCGCAATCCCGGGGCGTCTCGCCGGCCGGTATCTACCCGCCTATGGGTAACCCCAACCTCGGGTACCCTCCTGTGGACACTCTCCGATCGACCGCACCTAGTCAGATGAACCCGGCGGCTTTTGCTCCTCAGCAATTTAGCCCGGTCCTTGGTACTACCCAAATGTACCAGTACCCTCCGCAGTTCTATTCTCCGCCACAACCGGCGCAGGGCCAACAACCTGCTGGAGGACGACGTGGACGTGTGAGTCATTCGAGCCACATGGCATATGGCCAACTATGAATTATGAATCAAGACGCTAATGCATAATTTTTCAGCGTTAAATGATGTCGAACCATGACCTTCTCATCCACCCAGGACTTTTTAAGACTTTTTTCATGTATAAAGGGTTTTTCCCCTCTTTTCTATTCCTTTTATTACCATTTTGTTGAAATACAAAGAGAATCGTCTGGCGATATGTGTTCAATGACCTGTTTCAGAGACCTTTGACCGACGCTGGATCGTCTTGGGAAAGGACGCGGAAAAGATGCAATGATAGTGGGAAAAGAATTGCAATGACTTTGCTCGGGGACATGACATTTTCTTGGAGGTTTTATTTTTGTTTACTTTGGCTGAGCGTGTGAATGTAACTTGACAACCATCATATTATTATTGCTCAGAATGTTGGATACCGTAGTTCCCAAGACATATCTCTAGTAGAGTGGACACGTGCTCGTCTCCGTCAACAGCAATAATACTAATAATACGTCTCAACTTCACCACATCCAACGTCCATCAATGGCCACGCTCCAATCCTCGATCATCTACCAAAACCCTACCAAAACCCTTTTCCTTCTGGACATCCCAATCTCGATAAGCCTCGCCCAGGATCTCTCTCCAACACAGCACCGTCACCACCGCTCTGTGTGCTCCACACAAGCACAACAGCCGTTAAGTCATACACCCAAAAAGCAGACAAAATGCATTCTCTCCACCGCACCACTCCAAACCCCTTACCCCACACCCCCCGAACCGAAAACCGAGAAAGCAAGGGCCAGGGTTCTGGAGCGGATCCCTGCTGCTGAGAGGGTGTTCCACGGGGACGTGGTCGGGCCATTGGTTAGGGATGGGTTGGAAGGGATTCGTCGAGGGCTCGGGTCTGAGGATGGTGGAAAGGCGTGGTGTCTTGAGAGGTGTGTTTGTACGAGCGATCTTCCTTGGACTGGGTCTTTAGGAATGTCGCTCGGAGGTTGGAGAGCAGATGAAGGTGGCCAACCCCCGGTGATTCTTTCGCCTACATGCGAGAATGTGTTTGGAGCGATAGCTGAGCTTCGTGATGTGCCTGTAAAAAATTCATCGACGGAGTCTGCTTTGCTGGCTGTCCTTCATGAATCCACTCCTAGCAGCCGAAAGCCTTGTACATTCATCATCCCACCATTAACAACCTTCCTCTTTTGTACATTGGCAATGACACCATCACCACCAACACCTTATCCGGATACCCGACACCAGAAGAAAGACTTAATACCCGGCCTCCCCAGGGGCCAGAAGTTCAACCTGATCTTGTTCGATCCGCCGTGGCCAAATCGTTCTGTTCGGCGCAGTGGGCATTACCATACGCAGACGTATATGGATATGGATGTGCTCGTGCAGACAGTACGGGATATCCTCCGTGTATGTTTACGGGGATTGGATCCGAATTCGGAGTCGAATCTGGGGAAAGTCTCAGGTAATCAGGAGGAGTGCATAGCCGCGGTTTGGGTAACAAACTCCCCTAAAGCACGGAAGGCTACTTACGATGCTATACAAGAAGCGGGTCTTGTTGTATCCGAGGAGTGGATATGGGTGAAAACAACTACCAATGGGGAGCCTATTACACCTATAGATGGGCTTTGGAGAAAGCCGTACGAGGCCCTTGTCATTGGACAAAAGAAAGGTACCAGCAGAGCCGGTGGTGATGATGTTACCAGACGAGTTCTTGCAGCGGTTCCAGATGTCCATTCCCGGAAGCCGAATCTGAGGGAGGTCTTTGAGGAAGTTTTCTTTGCGTCGTCATATTCGGCTTTGGAGGTGTTTGCGAGGAATCTGACTGCAGGTTGGTGGGCTTGTGGAGATGAGGTTCTCAGGTTTAATGCGGAGGAGTGGTGGGTTGATAGTGTGGAAAAATCGAATGAATAGGGCTGTATATTTTATATAGAACCCCTTCTGGATATTAATACATCTGGCTGTCTGCCATGGGATAATAGAATCAATCAAGAACAGGCCCCAGACTGACCAAACTGAACCTCAAATCCGGATTCCCTCCAGCAGCTTCCGTTTTCAAGAACCTCCGGACTCCCAAGTCCAACGCACGATCACTCAACGCATCCTCATCCTCACTTAACCTTCCCCTCTCCAATGGACCTTTCCGCCGTCCATCCAGCTCCCATAACCGCCCATCAATTCCCTTTACAAACGCCACAAAATGCAAATCCACACTATCTTCGGCCTCGGGCGCCTGCGTATCCCCCAACCGGGCCGCATCCGCATGCGCACTCTCCAACGCCTTACTGTCGTATAGCAAATCCGCCCTCGCCAACGGCGTCAGCGGTTCCGCATCATGCAGGAGGCCATCCAGATCCGAGCCAGAAATGACGTGCCTGCGCGGCTCACCATTCGAAACCGTGTGCAGCAAGCCGATGAGCCCGCATGAGTTGCGGATCGTCTGCTTGAACCAGGTGACAGGCTCGGACGGGCCGGAGCCGGTGTATTCGGGGAGGGGAGAGTCTTCTTGCACGCGAGAGGCTTCGTAAGTGCGGGAGACGGGGAAGACGAGGAGGAGGGCGTGGGAGGGCCGCGGGACGAAGGCTAGGAGGTCGGGTTCGTCGATCGAGAAGACGTCCGAGAAGCCAAAGGTTGGGGGAAGGCCAAGTTGGTGGATTAGGTGGGACATGACTTCTGGGTTGTTTTCTACTGTTGATTAATATATTGCCTTGATATTGTTCATCCTCTTGGGAGGTTACTTACCAAGAGGCACGAAGGCTTTGTTCGCGTTGGGGGCGTCTGTGTGATCTGTCATCTTGGATGAAGGGTATGTAGACTGGCGGACTAAGACGTGCTGAAGATGGCAAAGAGAATGAGAATGATAGCTCTTCTCGGCTAGTAGTTTTGTGTGTTGTTGGAGAGTGAAGCTTTTCTCCTTTGCTCTGACGTCGAACTGCGGGGTCTTATATAGCCCCGCGGACTTTCCTATTTGGGATAACAGCTCACATGATAGCTTTATCGGGAAACCCTAAACTTGACACTCAGGTACGAAATCTATAAAATGCTTATGCCAATCTTGCTCCTTACGCTTTAATAAGGCCAGGAGCTCCCGACGACCAAAAGAAGCAAAAACATGTTGATCTGGGCGCACCAACCTGGCCTGGCCGTCCCTAAACCCCATAATTGCAATTCAATCTTAACCCTGGACACTAGGCTGGACCCTGGATTTCTGGTCTTCTGTGGCCAGCCTGATCTTCAGAGAAGCAACAGGTTGTGCAGTAACTGCAGCGACTCTTGAAGCATGCTTCCCAGTGCGGAGCCAATGTCTGGCCTGCAGTCAGCGTGTGAAAGAGTCAACCGGATACAAATCCAAGGTTGAGAATTGTTTCGCATGTAGTTCATCCTCTGATACTCCGGTATATAAAATGTATTCATGGGAGTAATCCTCTGAGCCTTGGCGATAAGACCTTGATTTAAGTATGAGGGAATCGGGTTCAAGGGATATAAACTAGTTTATACGCATATTCTGCGGGATCGCTTGATGGCTGTACATGTATCTAATATGAAAAGGCCCGAATTGACGAAGGTGTTCCGTTTGACCCTCCATATCTTCGCGAATTTTGGTAAGGGGGTTTCCTGGTTAGAACTGTTGTTGTAAAGGTTCGGGTGTGCTTAGAATATACCGAGACTTATGGTTTTGGCGGATGATACTCAGAAAAACTCAGCCTTGCCGATATTGCTTAACAACCTTTCATTCCATATTTCCACGGGATGCTTTTCGGACTGGAGCTCTCAGTAATTGAATGGTACGCCGAAAACAGGATACTCACACCGAAGTTACAAATCAACATTTGGTTCACGGATAGGTCATATCCAATAACCGTAGGTGTCGTCTCCAGAACATCTTTATCCATACTCTCGTCTGGCCATCTCCCCACGTACTCCGCCGACAGACCAGTGATGAAATTAACCCAATACGCATCTGGCCGGTTGGTCCCCATCTGTCGAATCTGGTTCACATCCATCTCAAACTGACGACATAGTTCCAGTGTTCTTGGAGAGAGGGCATGGGCCTTGGGGCCGTCGGGACAGTTGGGGTAACGTTCAATGACCAGAGATGCAACTATGAGTATAAGCAGATTGAATAAAGTGTTGATTTACGGCTGCTCTTCACAGTATATTGAGGCTCAGGGGGATAAACGTGTGTACCTCCTAATTATTAGCCCTGAGGGGCCGCCTTCACCGGGATGGAAATTTTATCGTCCGTTTGCAGCACGATTAGAGCCTGTGAATGGTAGAATGCTATCAAGGTGTCGCCCGTGGTTTGGCCTAAAAACACAGGGTAATAAGCGCCGTATGAAGAGACCCTCGAGGATGGTAATCACCGTCTTCATATCGCTCCAGGAGGCCGATTAAAAATCCTCATCTTTGGGCATATCAGATGCAATTCCCTACAGGCATTGTTGGACGCAAAGTGGGCGAAAGATTCAGAAACTTCGCATGTACATATGGGCTCCCCATGGTAATCGTTGTACCATTTGGAAGATGGCGCTATTACTAGGGAAACCGATATTCAGAGGATCTAAATCAGTCAATCTACGGAGTACAGAGGATCTATGCGTTGGGGTGCCAACTGTATTCTGTACAGCATGCTGCACTCCTTGAATAAGCCTTAATCCGGTTTTATAAAGACTTACATGGCCCACAGTATACCCATCCAGAGGACTGTTCTCCCTCGACCAAAAATGCTGGGATGAGCGTAAACAGGCTCAGATCCGGCGTTGGATGGAGTGGAGATAAAGTCAGTGATGAAAGACCAGTCTAACTACATCCGGTATAGCTAATATAAGCAGAAGACCCACATATCGGTACAACATTGTGCCGCCAAAAAAAATAATTTTTCCGCGTTTCGATTTTGGCGCAGTTTCGATACAACTCTCGACGTTTACTCTTGACGTCTTTTCTTCCTGAAAGGATATATCCTTTTCGGTTGCCATATCTGACAAGCCTGCTATTTCACATTTTTGTTTCTTATCCCGCCACCATGGGTGTCGCAAAGAAAACAAGAAAATATGCGCAGGCATGTAAACCCGTGATAAGAAAAGGCAAAAAATAAAATAAAGGAACACTACACTAACATGCTCTCGCAACATGCAGATGAAGCGCGCCATTACCAAACACGATGAACGCCTCAAGAATCCCCCAACAAGCATTCAAAAAGAAAAGCCCAAGGGCGAAGATACTCGTCAAGCCACCCAAGCTCCCACCAACCTCTTCTTCGCAGCCAACACATCTCTCGGGCCTCCGTATCATGTACTCGTGGATACAAACTTTGTTTCTCACACTATTCGGGCGAAGTTAGATTTGCTTCCGGCTATGATGGATTTGTGCGTGCTTCTATTCCTGTTGCAGAGTAACATACGGGTGGATATTGTTGATTGCTAATACGCCGTGACGTTAGGCTGTACGCGAAGTGCATTCCGTGCTTCACAGACTGTACGATTGCAGAACTTGAAAAGCTTGGTCCTAAGTATCGGCTAGCTCTGAGAGTGGCAAAAGATCCTCGATGGACAAGACTTCAGTGTGATCACAGCGGGACATATGCAGATGACTGTATAGTGGATAGAGTAAGTCTCATGGGCCCTGCGATTCCCTTTGTTTACTTTTTATTTTGGGGTTTCTATGGTATTCTAATCATAGGGTATGCGTATAGATCTCGAAACATCGCATTTATACCGTGGCTACAAACGATAAGGATTTGGTCCGCCGCATTCGCAAGATCCCCGGTGTGCCGATTATGAAGGTCGCAAGAGGCAAATATACGATTGAGAAACTGCCCGATTCTTTCGATTAAAGGGCTGCCTGGGCCGATTCGTCACTCATATCCACTGGATTCGAAATCATACACCGGAACCAGGGAAAGAATATTTTCCCAGGTGCACTTGCAGGTCCTCATGGCCTGTCGGAGGCCATAATGCGTGGCATTACCAGCGACCTCAACGGTCACTTGTCTGTCTTCTGGAGAGAGCTAAGTGACCAAACCAAAAGGAACCAGTTCGAGTCTCTGTTGACTCTTTGCCGTCCGAAAGCGGCTATTCTTTTTTTCTGGCGCTCGAAGTCATGTACTCATGCCTTGATTACAGAGTCTTTGCCAGTCGTGGCGTTAATCTTATGATATCCTCTCTGTTTAGTGATGTACCAATTTATGAATGGCAACGGATACTTTAAAATTTCATCTCGAACTTCCTATTATAGCGTTGCAGTTTAGACACTTCATGTTCTGTAACAGTCATACTATCTATCGTAATTGCTTTGACACAATAAAGTCGCCATCTATATAAGGCTGAAAATAGGCAAAGTTTGCTAACCAGTGGCTTCGGGTACAAGCTGACCTGTTAACCACTATTTGACTCTACACACACACCGATTATCACTTATTTACTAGGAGCATTTGTCTTCCCCCGCTTCAACGGAACAAAGATGTCCGTCCACAGCTCACTTGCTTCTCCAACAAAGTAAGACAGACTGACATCTGCTAAACTCGCATTATCGTCACCGGACATAGTCTCCAGCTGCGAAATGAGGTTCTCTAATCCGAAGGCCTTTCCGGTAGCTTGCGTACTACCAGCCTCAAGCATGACGTTGACAATATGAATATGAAAATGGTAGTAGGTAGGTTGGTCTGGGTTTAAGATTAATTCATGCACAAGGGACCTCGCTACGGAAAATGATGATCCACACTTACAATGCACATATAGCTTCAACTGATCCTCCTCAAGATCTGGATACTTCTCCACCACCGCCTCAAGGATCCTCGTCTGCAAATACCGCAGCCAGGGGACATGCTTTTTAGTGAGGTCCCGCAAACTCCAGATATCCCGACGCTGAACCAACGCCAACAAATGCAGAGATCCCATCGTCTTCCGATCCCAATTAAGATCCGGCAGCACCAAGAACCCAAGCTCCGGTTTGCCATCCTGGCCTGGATCCCGAAGGATGACATCTTCTTGTTCCGTCCGACCTTCGAGGATGTTAAACACCCAGTTTAATCTCCCTTCCTCCCGCTTGGCGCTCATATAAGGCCAAATATGCTCCCTGTATATCTCCGGTGTCTCGCATACCATACGGAGCTGCTGGTCTGAATATTTCTTGACGTGTTGTTGCGTGCATGGCCAGATGAGACTGAGTTTGAGGTCTTGTCCTTGGTCGTTATTATTCTTATCTCCGTGTCCATCTCCGTCACTGCCACTGCCACTACCGCCGGAGGCTGCGAGATACCAGCGGTAAATGTCGTTATCACCTAGGTTATTTACCCGCGCAATAGTCGCGTGGAAAGCCTTCAAGACCTCGAGGGATTCGGTTGCAAATGCTGCTCGTTCGGCGATCAGGATGCCCTGTTTTTCGTCGATAGATCCAAGGAGCGCAATACGACGGCCATTTTGGTCTGTTGTTTGTAGTTGTATTAGCAGGTAAATAATCGAGCTAAGCAATTGGCATGGCACTGATCCAGACAGTACTGTGCCAATGTGAATCGCATTCAAAGTGAAGCTCTCGAACCTTGTTTTAACAGCTTTTGGACCTCGAATTTCGAGATCAATGCCTCTGCGGAGACCTTCTGCTTCTTATTTGCTGTCTCCATGGTGGCGGAAAATACCATGGGTTGCACAATGGGCTTGTTCTCCGTCAATACGAATCATTTAACTGATTTTCTCCCCAGATTACAGTTGGTCCTTCTTTGGCAGAATATCGGGGCGGTGAGAACTTATCAGATAAGGCTGCTTTATTTTATTTTATTTTAAACTTGATATTTGGTATAACCCTATACGGAGTAGATGAACTTGAAACTTGAAATTTCTGTTATATGCTCTCCTATGTATACTGTGACACTCCAGTGGAATGAGGAAACAGCAGGGTTTCTTTTGCGCAGCGGGATATGCTTGCAGGGGTATTTCCAAGCTGGAGGAATATATAGTCCTTCGACCATATTCCCCCATGGCAATCATCCCAAACGCAGGGACGAAGCCCAAGCTGCCTGCATTGAGCTATTTACACCAGCTACATCGAAGACCAGTTATAAGAACTCTGTTTCCGTATCTGCCTGCATTGGCTATTCGGCCAAGCTCATCAACTTCAATAGGCGCACATGGTGCATTTATTGATTATCGTAACTCGTAAAGCTTTCAACGATGAAAAAAGTAAGGTCAAAATCATGCAGACCGCTTCTCGGCTTCCTGGATAGGCCGCGTACTTGAATGCATCTAACCCAATACCATTAACTGCTTGTAATCCCAACACAAAGTGCACAATAGTTCACATACCGCTTCAGCCAATTTCACCCACTCCTCGACTCCCTTAACAAAAGGATCATTAGCAGCAGGCGCTGTCTCATGACCCCACACTATAAAATCATCAAAGGCGCCCTGCTTCTCTAGGACTCTGACCGGTTCTTCTGGTTCATCTTCGGCGTCATCTGGCCTGTCCTCGTTGTTCTTCTGCGAAGGCGGCAGGATACTTTCTGTTGTCACTGCCACTATGCCTGGTTACATAGCATTACCACGTCAGTTGGATACATATATAGTATGAAAATTCATAGAGCTCGTGTTGCCTCGTACCTTGATACCCTTCAGGAACCGCAACGCGTCGTCCACGCAACTTACGACCACGGAAATGAGATGTTTGAAGGCTCGAATCTGTACAGTTCTGTTAGTATAACAACCTTTCTTCTATGTAGGTAGGAGTGCTCGTGCTTGCTAGGTTTACCTTCATCGGTTACCGGCGTCCAGTACCGTTGGAATGAGTCCACCGGTCCATCATAATGGATTCGACAAGGGAGAATATTTGGTGTACAGCAATCGGCCGCTGTTTTGACTCCCTGTCCGTTCGTCTGCTTTTGAGGAGTGCGAATGGCATACATGATTTGATTTTAGCCCAGGGAGGGAAAGTGACTGGTGCCGTGGCAGTTGTGAGGACGTTGTCAGGGAGATATACAATTGAATATCAGGACATATAAAGCCAATGCGCAATAATGCAGCTATACTCCGTTACTTCAAAGATGCCTAATCATTGTTTTGTATGAGATTCGATCCGGATGATGTCTGGAGGTCTTCGGCGAAGTCTGGGGAAGACGCGTCGCGTCTACCGCGTAAAGTGGAAAATCCGGAGCCGAGAGAATTCGACCTTACAGTTATGATATACGCTGTTTACTGAGATACCAATGTACGAGATTACGATAAGTGGACATATTCAAATAATGCACATATTTCATGTCTAGAGTTTAGGCATAAGAAGCAAACCGCCAACACTGCGTGGTATATGCAACATTCACCATGCATCCGGGGTATAACAATGACCTAGTCCAACCAACAACAGAACGCCATTTCAATCACCTCTTACGGGTCGTCTTCTTCTTCTTCTTTTTCTTCTTTTTATGTTCTTCCCCAGTCTCCTTTTCCGCGACGACGCGCGTTGGGTATCTCTTTGCATGCTCCGATTCAAACGTCTTCTTGTCCCGTCGATACAGAAACATTGTGGCTCGAGCATCTTCCACACTAGAGTGTGATCCTTCCTGGATGTTCAAACCAAGATATTCAGCCGCAAGAACTTTCAATCGAGGAGAACCACCGCCGGCAATCTTGCGATATGGACGATGTTTGCTGGTATCTCTGATGTCGCGTTTGGGGTGGCCAAGAAGAAGCGCGTCCAAATCGTTACTGATTGCATGCCCCACCAGCACCCGTTCGTCAAGGATATCTGAAACTTCCTTCTGAACTTGTTCAAGTGACCGGGCCTCCACCATGTGCTTTGGAGCGATCCCGCTCACATGTGTCCGCCAGTCAGTCACCAACTCTTTGGGCCTCACAAATGAGTCGTAAACCTGTTCGCCATGGTAGTTGACGATACTGACACGCGCTAGTGCCGAGTCGTGGTCGGGATTGGGTCCAACTCCCACCATTTCGCAGTCCATTGCGATGTAGGTGCCTAGTTCCGCACTGCTTGGGCATTAGAGAACGTTGAACACATATGCAATGATAAGACGGTAGGAAAAGAATGTAGTAGGGCTAACCTGGGAGAGCGCCCCTCATTGACCTTTCCATTCTTCAATTCCGCTCGCGCCTGCGCAACCACTGCCGATGTAGAACTCCTCCGCGAAGTCGATTGGACATCCGAGTCTCCTTTACTCCCATCACTCTCAGACATTCTCTTCCTTTTTGTAGAAGCGCGCCGGCGGTCGGGTTTCTTGATTTCATCTGTAGCTTCCCTTTTTCTCTTCTTCACAACACCATTCTGCGGCTCGCGTTCGGAGGTTTTACGTTTCGTCGAGGTCGAGGCGGAGACGCTATCTTTTTTCTTCAACGTCTCCTGGAGCCTTTTCCAATTGCCGGAAAGGCTTTTCAAGTCCATACCAATGGTATTCGGGGTATCAGGACATCGTGTGGGTGTAAAAAGAGTATTTATGAGTAGAAATTGGACGCGGAGGTCGAGCTTGGAAGAAATCGCAAGCATCCGTCGAAGATTTATCTGATAACCGTCGTGAAATTTTGGCGGCGGACCCACTTGTAACTACAGCACAGTCATGTTATTTAAAACGACCTAAAAAGAGACCTATGCCAGATGATAATAATGCTGAGTGAGTCACTGTTTTTGAATCTACTGCGTTTGCTCTACTAGGAATATGCCATACAAGCAACAAGGTGCAATCGATCCCGTAGAAGAACTCTAGTATAAGGACTTTTATTTCCATAACGGCCATATTATGTACTAAAACGCTTTTTGAACAAGAACCAAGAGCATGAAAGAAAAATGAGAAGTTATGTTCCCGGGACCTTGAAGTCCTTGTGGCTCCATTTCTCTGTAGCCTTTCGCTTGGCCTTCTTGGGCTGAGAGACTGGTCTGCGAGATTCCAATTTTCCTTGAACGATCAATGTTCTGAAACGGTCGTCCAACAGGTTTCCTTCCGGCTTGAGTTTACGCAGTGAATCCTGGAGTTCATCTGGCAGAACCACCTCCAGAGGTTTTTCGGGGGCCCTATGGATATCCGCTTAGTTTTTGAAATACGCATGTGTACGCAAGAGACAAAGCGACTTACGGTGTTTTCCCCAGAGGCTTCCGTCGCAAGACTGTATCGTCTCCTTCATCGGACGTATCAGCGTCTGAATCCTGGGAATCCGGCTCCTTTACTTGTGCGGCGATTGCTTTTGCCTGCGCAGCTTGCTCTTCCTTTTGCTTCATCCGCTCTTCCCATCTGGCTTTCTGCTCCGTTTCTTTCCGCCTATTGACCTTGTTCCTTTGTGTTTTCGTCTTTCTCTCGGGGCGCTTTTTGCTCAACCATTCCGGCTGCTCGTACTCGCTCTCAAACCCTTCCCACGCACTCTCATCGTCGGATTTCGCTTCTCCGTCGTCACCCTTACTCTCCTCAATTAACCTTTGCCTTTCTTGTTCTTTGCGCGCCTCCTCCAAGCGTTTCTTCTCTGCCTCGACTTCCTTCTGTCCTTGCTCTTGCAGAAGTTGATCCCATTCTTCGAATGAGGGGTTATAGCTGACGCCAGCACCAGGCGCACGAACAGAAGGAACGGGTTTGCCGTTGGCAGCTAGCGATATCGGTGCATGCTTCAAAGTCGGAGGCGCGACCTTCGGCTTTGGCTTCTCCAAATAGTCAAACTGAGGGTCTTGAACAGGCGCTGGATCCGCCTCATCCGCCCAAGGATCGTACAAGGAATTGCCGTCATTTTCCTTTGCGGCAGGAGTGGCATCCTTAGCCACCTGTTTCAAGCGTAACCAATCCTTGCGGCTAACCCAGTCGCTCTTATGCTTCTTCGTCTGCGGTTCGATGACACCATCTGTGACCATTGGGTTCGATCGCTTGTGAGTGTCGACTGCCGGGATGGCAGAACGCTGCGCTAGGATCTCATCTGCCTTCAAAGGCTTGTGCTTTTTCTGGATTGCTTTGCGAACTTCCGGCGCACCCTTGGTATCGATCACGAAAAGTTCGTCTGACGGCTTCTCGGAGATCAGACCACTAATTTTAGAGCGTAGGGGTCAGTAAAAAATGGAACAGAATGCAGGATGGCTATAGAAATATATCGTTACCCTTTGATTTCTTCGTCTTTCAATGACCGGAGACCCTCCTGGATCTCCGTGACATCGACATTCTTTCGCCACGCCTTCTTACCTTTACGGGAAGGCTGAGCAAACTGCTTTGGAGCTTCCACAGAAGTCGACATCTCGACCCTATCTCTAAAACTCCACGTTCAGACTGGGACCTTGTGTCTTTTGCTCTGATCGATAAGTGAGTGGACGGAAATCAATTCAAAAAATCTGGATCCGCTTACTTAATCCAGTGGGACCGCGCTACTGCGCCAAAAGTCCTTCGCGGCTATCGCTTGCAATTCTACGAACATCGCCGCGAGACTTCCTGCTCGACATCCAACACCCTTTTCATCCGTCGTCGATAGCTGCTTTGCACAAGGGCTGGCTATTGGAGCGTCGAATAGCGTTTTGCTCCTTATTATTTTCTTTGGTGCAGTTCTTTCTTTCCTTCTGTTTGAACGGCACTGCTCCGGATCCAGTAACGCGCCATGCCCGTTGTCAAAGGAGGCGTCTGGTAAGAGTCCTCATCTGCATAACCGCTACGGTTTTTGAGCTAATCTGAGTGTAATAACTAGGACGAACATTGAAGATGAAGTCCTACGTGCAGCGGTAAGTCAACCGTCGGCTTAGAGCGCGATTATAATTTGCATCGGTGCAGAGGCTAATATTAAATCTCAACAGGTTTCGAAGTACGGCCTCAATCAATGGGCGCGGGTCTCGTCATTGTTAGCACGGAAAACACCAAAGCAATGCAAGGCGCGATGGGTCGAATGGTTGGATCCGGGTATCCGCAAGGTCGAGTGGTCGAGAGAAGAGGATGAGAAGCTGTTGCACTTGGCCAAGTTGATGCCCACGCAATGGCGCACCATTGCACCGATAGTTGGGCGCACAGCGACACAATGCTTGGAACGTTACCAGAAGCTTTTGGACGAAGCAGAATCTCGCGAAAACGACGAGCTAGGTCTCGGTGGTCCTGCCGGTGGAGAGGCGTCTGCACCAAGCGCAGACGACGTCCGGCGGCTGAGGTATGTTTATTCTTGATCATGCTATATTCCTAGTTTCTCATGTTTACTAATTATATATAGGCCGGGTGAACTGGACCCAGACCCCGAGTCGAAGCCTGCCCGTCCTGATACCATCGACTTAGACGAAGATGAGAAAGAAATGCTTAGCGAAGCTCGTGCGCGTCTGGCCAACACACAAGGAAAGAAGGCGAAGCGTAAGGCTAGAGAACGGCAACTTGAGGAGTCTCGCAGACTCGCTGTGCTTCAAAAACGTCGTGAGCTCAAAAATGCGGGTATCAATATCAAGGTCGTCACCCGTAAGAAGGGCGAAATGGACTACAACGCCGACATTCCATTCGAGAAACCGGCGGCACCTGGATTTTACGATACATTGGACGAAGAGTCCCGGAATGAGCGCCAGCGAGAAATGTTTGATCCCCGAAAACAGCAGCTGGCGAATAAACGAAAAGGAGATCAAGATGAGGATGCCGAGCGGAAGAAGAGAAAGAACGATAAAAGCGGCAATGCTGCCTCATCCGCTGCTGCTGCCCGTGCTGGTCAGATGCAAAAAATCCGTGAGGCTGAGCAGAGCAGCAAGAGGCGGGCGCTTGTTTTACCGTCTCCCCAAGTCGGCGAAGGGGAGATGGAGGATATCATCAAGATGGGCATGGCGGGCGACAAGGCCACTAAGATGTCTGCAGATGAAGAATCAACCCGGGGTTTGATTGGTAACTACACTAATATCGTTGGTCAAACGCCGATTAGGACACCAAGGGCTCCTCCGGAGGAGGACCGAGTTGCCAATGAGATCCGGAATATCAGAGCACTGACTGAAACCCAATCATCATTGCTGGGTGGAGAGAACACTCCGCTTCTTGAAGGAGGATCCTCTACTGGGTTTGACGGTATAACCCCTCGACGGCAACAAATCGTGACGCCCAATCCTATGGCAACCCCCTTTCGAGAGGCTAATGCCGTTGGTTCGACGCCCGTTGGGGGTGCAGCTGGCCCAGGTGCGACCCCGTTGCGCACTCCTAGAGACAACTTTGCTCTGAACCAAGACAGTGGTGGACAGCTCATTGGCGCCACGCCAAGGGATCTCAAGATGCATGAGAAGTCTGTGCGCACTGACATTCGCAGCAAGCTCGCCGCCCTGCCAAAGCCAAAGGAAACCGAATGGGAATTGGAAGAACTTCCTTCGGAGCAGACAGAACCAAGTGCCACGACCAAGCTCGTGATGGAGGAAGATGCGGCAGAACGTGACAGAAAGGAAGCCGAGGTTCGCCAAAAGGCCGCTCAGGCTGAACTGAAGCGTCAATCGCAAGTGTATCAGCGAGCGCTTCCCCGGCCAAGCGTTCTCGACATCGATGCTGTGATGAAGCGGGCATCGCAAGTCACACCCCCTATTGAGGGTCTAATTGCCAAAGAGGCCGCCCTTCTCATTGCACACGATGCTCTGAAGTTCCCTGTCCCAGGGGCCAAAGTCGAAGGCAAAGCAAAGACGGTGGAGCGATTGGACGATGATCTGGTTGAGTCTGCTCGTGCAGCTATTGCAGACGAGGTAGCTTCCTCTCAACAGGGACAACGGCAGCAGGAATGGCAAGAAAACTTTGAAAGCTCTTGGTCGTCTTCGCACGCCAACACTCTTCCCGGTCTCTCCAACTATGCCGATGACGAAGAGGAAGATGTGTTCGGTCAAGAGCAACATATGATCGGCACATTCGACAACGTCCAGGCATCCTTGCTGGCCACTGCAGAACGCGGTAACAAGTTGGAAAAGAAGCTCGCCCTGCACTACGGTGGTTACCAGAACCGCGCGAAAATGCTGCGGTCCAAGATTGTCGAGGCCAATACAGCTCTGAACAAGGCCAAGAACGATCTGAACTCATTCCACACCCTTCAGATCTCCGAGGAGTCGGCCTTGGCCAGGCGACTCGAGAAGCTCCGGGACGACGTCGCGTTTGTCTTGAGAAGGGAGCGCGAAGCGCAGGAAGTCTTCAGAGGCCGGAAGGACGAGCTCGACGAGCTCACCGCTGGTGTGGGAGCAATGGTCAATGGATGGCATTAAGACTGTGTGATCCTACATTGTGAATTATGTTAACATTTATTCCCTTTTTTTTTTTTTTCTCATCTTTTGGAAAGCGTGTACTTGGAAATTGCCTGAGTGTTGCCTCTTGTTCTAACGCTCTTGTGTACAACTTAAGAAGTATTAAGCAGATCTTCAAAATATGGAACTATACAGCCCAACACAGAATCAGCAGCCGCTGAGTAACTTGCGCGATACCTTTTCTGCAAAATAACTACAGTAGTAGTCGTAGTAGTAATAGTAATACCATAGAGTTGGTAGTATTACCTAGGCTGTGACTGCAAGCCGAACGGATGACCAAAGCGGACGGCGAGAGAACAAGCGGCGGTTCTTTTGCGCGGAACATCCTCCCATCCACCATCCCCTTCACGACAACCACATCCCAGCGCCATCGCGCATCCCACCATCCACGTCTCTGTCATCGCGCAGAATCACCCAGATCTATACAAAATCACACTCTAGGCCACATGGGCGTCAGAGATTCCCAAGGGGAGGCGATGGAGACGCCAGACCCGGTTGAGAAGGGATTTGCCACCCTGAATACCATCCGGTGAGTTGCTAAAACCCATGAAAATTATCCAGCTGTGATATTTGGGTCACGTTTTATCGGTCGCGTGTGCTAATTCTGGTGGCAGGATCGGTGTGAAGGCCATGGTGCAGAAGGTCAGTCTGCGGTCGCGATTATCTCCTGGTTCAGATCCTGGATGGTTATCACGTGACTTGTGTTGGCAGGCGTCGCGGCAGAAAGAAATGACGGTAACTGATAGTTATATGTGTGCAGGATGACGATTTACGAAAGGCAGAAATCTTGTCGATTAAGCAGCGCAAAGATGGTTTAGCTTTTTAGTGAGTCCTTCGCATTGGGATTGAGGTTGTTGAGCTTCATGCTGATACTCGTAATTACAGTGTTCATTATGTCGACTTCAACAAGCGTCTTGACGGTATGACTTTCTTCGCAGATCAAGCTTTTACTACGCTGGCATATTCACTGATGTATTTATAGAATGGATTTCTGCGACAAGGATTGACCTGAACCATGAAGTTGAATGGCCTCAACCCGAGAAGCCGGAGAAAAAGAAGACTGGTGCAGGTAACAAAGCACCTGGTAAGAACACGCAGAAACGCGCCAGGGCCGACAGTCGCGATATATCTGCAGCACCAGATCTTCTGACAGGCAAAAACACCAATGTCTCCAAGGCGCAGCGTCCGTCCAAAGCGGGTGGGAAGGAGAACCTTGGAGATGATATTCCGGCGTCCGCGGAAGCTGTCCCTGCCGATGGGCCAAAGACCGAGCCGGATGATGTGGACATGGTTGATATTGGTTTCTCGGACAGCAGAACCGGTAGAGATGAAGAGAAGACACACATGTCGCGAGAACAGGAAATCGAGAGGCTTCGCACAAGCGGTAGCATGACACAGAACCCGACAGAGATTCACCGCGTACGTAACTTGAATCGGTTACAGATGGGCAAGTTTGAGATCGAACCTTGGTATTTCTCGCCCTACCCGGTGTCATTCTCTGATGCGGACATGGTCTACATCGACGAGTTCTGTCTGAGCTACTTCGACAACCAGCGCGCTTTTGAACGACACCGTGCCAAGTGCATGCTCGTTCATCCGCCTGGGAATGAGATTTATCGAGACGACTATATTTCGTTTTTCGAAGTTGATGGCCGACGCCAGCGAACATGGTGCCGGAATCTGTGTCTTCTGAGCAAACTGTTCCTCGATCATAAAACGCTCTACTACGATGTCGATCCGTTTTTGTTCTACTGCATGTGTACCCGCGATGAGACAGGGTGTCATCTGGTCGGTTACTTTTCTAAAGAAAAGGACTCTGCGGAAGGATACAACTTGGCTTGTATTCTGACGCTGCCGCAATACCAACGGCGCGGTTTCGGGCGGCTTCTCATCTCGTTCAGTTACGAATTGAGTAAACGAGAAGGGAAGCTCGGTTCGCCGGAGAAGCCTCTAAGTGATCTTGGTCTGCTAGGTTATCGGCAGTACTGGCGGGAGACGCTCGTGGAATTGCTTGTGGAGCCTGGTCGGGAGTCGATTAGTGAGAACGAACTCGCGCTTTTGACGTCCATGACGGAGAAGGATGTTCATGAGACATTGGTTGTGTTCAACATGCTTCGTTATCACGTGAGATTTCTTCCCTTACCTGTCTGTCAGAGCTAGTACCTATGGACGCTGCTAACACCTAACAGAAAGGAAACTGGGTCATCGTCCTGACCGATTACGCCCTCCAAGAACACAACAAACGTATGGAGAAGGAACGAACCAAAGGATCGAAGAAAATCGATCCCGCTCGTCTCCAATGGAAACCTCCCGTGTTTACCGCGTCCAGTCGGACATGGAATTGGTAATACTGACAAGACTTCTTGTTTCGTCGTTTATTCTTTACTTCTCACTTTCTTTCCGTCTTCTTTTGGTTAGATTGTTGTAGTTGCTGGGCTGGCGTTCTAGTGAACTTCACTTTATGGTGTCAGGGCTTTTCATAAGGGTTTCTTTTCCTTACTACTCACCACTTGTATTTGGATTCAGCATGGGAAGGGATACACGGGATGCCATTATGATTGTTTGATACCTATTATAGTTAGTACGTTCTTGGATAAGTAAATAATGAGTTGAGTTCTACCCATTGAAGCATTGTTGTTTATGAGGGTTAGGAAACCATCCCTTCCCTTTCCAAGTTTACCCTATAAAACTATTTGACTCATGTGTCTTTCGCTTCATTCACTCTGGCATCTCTGAAGGGGAATTGTTACTCTGATTCCATGACGTGGTGAAAACCTATGTGTATCCGGCGTTATATATATACTGACAGTCTACTTCGCACAACCGTGTTACTATACGAGAACCAACCATGTATGCAAAACCATAAGAACATTGGAGAAAAAAGGAGGCCTATACCATCAGATGGTTTGTAAAATGTAGCAAGTAATACTTGAGTGACAGACAGTCTATGTCCCTTCAGCGCAATACATAACGAAATCCTATAGTTACCTCGACACAGGTAGACACAGTAGTTCTGGGAAGGTAGAGCGAAGCAAGTCAAGACAAGGATACAATACAAAAAGTAAGGGAAGAATAAGGGGTTTGACAATAATGTACTGTAGAAAAGAAATATTAAAATAGTGAGCAGGCAGGATGGACCACCCACTCCACGCACACTCCCCACGTATATGAATGAAGGAGGGGGAAGGAAAAATGAAAAAAGCGAAAATATTCAAGAAACAGAGCCCGCTTGCTCAATAATTTCCCGTTCCAATACTGAACGAAGTAAGTACATATTGATTTAAGTGAAAAGCGCTCGCCCAACAAAACACCCGGAATCCCTAACGAAGACAGACAACCCCAATCAATCAACCCAATGGCAATTGAAGCGGATAATAACACAACTGAAAGGAGGAAAATGAAGATATTCGTTATCATCCTGCTTTTTTGATTTGTCGTAAACCACTTCAAGTAAGTCGATCAAACAGTCAATTGGCCCTAACGAGGACCATTCGATGGACGAGATCCCCAGGATCCATTTCGGGGTTGAGCTCGTGGAGAAGCGCCGTTCGCACTGCCGGTCTGTTGAGGTGATGATGAAGATTTCTTTGAATTAAAGTTCCCGTGTCCTTCTCGAAATTTGGTGCTACCTTTCTTAAGTTTGGAGCCCGGTGCGCCCCGATTTCGAGGGTTAGGGCCACTCGCCTTCTTGGGAAGTGCCAATGTCTTCGCGACCTCTGCCCCTGGAAACCGTATCGAGATTCGAATATTGCCAGTAGGCTCTTTCTCGAACCCAAAAAAGAATGGCTCGATGCTGTGAACTTGTATCAAATTTTTCGACCTTGGGCGCGGCTGCGTCGGAGCCGGCGCGGCTAGCCAAGCATTCGGAGGTGCCATATTAGGTACTCGTACAACAGGTTGTGACCCAGCTTCGCGGTCCTCAAATATCGCTTCGGTTTCCTCGACCTGTTTTGCAGTTCTCTCCCCATCGCCAACGTCAAAATCGCCTTCAACTTTATGGGGAAAAGAAACCGAAACTGCTGCCATGGGCTTCGGAACATCAAGAGGTTCCTTGGAAGCTGACGAGACAGCCAAGGCATTCCTCTTCTCGGGTGTTGTCTTTTTGCCAAAGAGACCATTGATCTTCTCTTGCCAGGTTGTCGCCGTATGCACGGCTGGCGCGTTCCGCGGGGGTGCTGCCACCATAGATGCAAAGGTTGGAGGACCAGATGGTGGTGTTGCCATGGCCTTGGGTGGAAGTTTGACAACTGGTTTCGGACCAGGTAGATGGACCAAGGGTTTGTTCGAATCACCTGTAAAAACAGGATGACTCCACACTTCCTCCGGCGGCGGAGGCGAAGGACTGCGAGCGGAATCTTCCTCAATAGCTGGCCTCTTGACCTGTTCTGTCGCCTGAGGGAAGAATCGTGAACTACGTGGTTGAACGCCACCGAGAGGGCGAGCAGAGCTGTCAGGAAATGGAAGGCCACCAACAGGATCGAGACCAGGTAGAGGATTTGGTGCGGCAAGCGGCGATTCCGCCGGCTTTGTGACGCCAACAACTTGTCTTTGTCCAGCTTGGTCTCCAGTTCGAACTTGACGCCATGTTTCGTTGAAGTTCACCTGAAGAGAGGACGGCACCTCACGCAAAGCATTAAACTCATTGCGACGTTTTTCATTTTCGTCGGCCTCGCGCTTGGCTGCAACAACGTGGAAATTATTCCATGCTGCTGTCCCTGTAGCACGTGGTTCGCCTGGCCAGTGAGCTTGCTGTGAGCTTGGAGGCCCTATAGGTGCAGGGGGACCAATCGGACTCAGAGGGTCGTAAGCCCCATTCCTGATCTCGGGGGATGGTAGAGGAGATAGAGTGGTGGCGGTTTCCTGTGGAGATCGCGATGGGGCTGAGAATGGCTGAGGTCCAGGTACGATAGATGGCTGGTCTAGGCCTAGGTGACCGCGCAGAGGGAGATCTTTGCCTGGAAACCCTCCTAGACCAGAGTCGAAAATGCCGTTGCCCAAAGTCCTATCATTGCTCAGCGGTTTCCACGGATTCGTAAGGGAGGGAGGAGACCTGATAAACTTGTTGCTCGGCGACCACGGAGAATATGAGCTAGAAACATTGATGTTGTTTCTCCACTGAGGCCCCTGCTCATCAAGTTGAGATTCAGGCTGCTTGGGAGTGAGCTGTGGTTGAAGCTCAGCAGGCTGTTGAAGTCCATTTGCAACAGCTGGGTCTTGCTTCGGATCGTGAATGGGCGATGGCACTCTTTTAGGGGCGTTCACGAGTGCCGGTTTCTCGGGAGTACGTTCTCTGTCACTTGCTGCAACCAGCTTCTTGACTGTCTCTGGATGATGTACCTTCATCATTCCATACTGCTTCGGTCCACCACTGGGCTCGGGCACTGGAGGCTTGGGGGGGGACTGAGAGGTTGCTGCTGCGGTAATAGCAGGACTAGCTGATTCAGATTGACTGAGCTCGAGAGATTCCCTGCGCCTGGGCTTTTCAGGTGGTGGTCCGAGGGCTTCAAGTTTCTGCCGAATCCTTTCACGTTTGGCAGCTTCTTCCTTTTCCTCTTGCTCTATTCTCCGCTGTCGGGCTTCCATTCTCTTCTCCTTCATGATACGCTCTTGCATAGCAACCGGATCCTCTTGAGGATCCTGCGGTGCTGGGGCTTGTTCTCCCGAAGGAACTGGAGCTGGTTGTTGAGACGGAGTTCGCACTGCTGCTGGAGGTATGTCATCCATATTAGCAGCGACTTGCGGTGGCCACACCGGACCAGGCACTTGTCGAGAAGGTGAAATGTCTCGCGGGTACGGTCCTTTCGATGGTGGAAATTCTTGTGTTTGCGGCGATGGCCCAACGATCCCATTTACCTGTGACCCTCGTCTACCGTCAAAAGGTCGCTGATTCACATCAGGACGACCAATGGACATCCGACGCGCAAAGCTCCCACTTCCTCCACCGAGATTTGACGATGTACGGCGACGCTGCCAGGGCCCACCATCTTGGCCACCGGTCCTCTGAGTCTGAAATGCCGCAGACGGCTCTGCGGGACCTCCTTGCTCTCCCGGAGCCGGTCGTTGTAAAAGCGATGGGGCACGCGAAGCTTGCTCGTTTCGCAAAGCACCCTTCCTGGGTTCAGGAACAGGCTCATAGCGGCCAGATCTGGAGTTGAAGAGCTCCCGAGGCGCTCCCGATTGCATATCCCTCCATGATCGATTAAAATCGTCGGCTGCAATTTCTTTCGGCTGCGGAAGAACGCCAGGAGGAAAGCCACTAGGTGCAGGCCCACCAGGAACATCGCCCACTTGAGGTTCCTTATTGAAAGCCCTTGGGGGTTGTGGTTGTTGATGTTGTTGTTGCACTTGGACTGGTGGGACGATTGGAGAAACTCTTTCGACAGGAGGTAAAGGAGCCCATGGCGATTTGTTCGGAAGCGAAACCTGGCTCGAAGATGAAGAGGGTTGCCTATCGTTAACTCCTCTGAACGAAAAACCGGCGTGCCTTGCCTGCTTTTCCGCATTTGCTCCAAGTCTGAGGACAGTAGCGTTCGGCCCAATAGATGTAGGCTTGGGGACAAACTTTGCGGTCTCCTTGACGATCGAATGTGGTTCCATCGGCGAGGGCGGTTGTTTTGGTTCCTCCGGAGGCTTAATATCTTGATCGACTGGTTGTTCTGGTTGTGGTGTCGGTTTAAATGCTTGCTGGGGTGCCGGTTGTGGAGGTTCTGCGAGGTTAGTCTTCGTCCCGTCCGTCCATTCGATCGTCTCAGGAGTCCAATCATCCTCATCATCATCGATATCGGCCCATTTGCCCTCCGTTGCTCCTCCATCCTCTTGAATTCGAGAAGTCATATGTATCCCATACTGTTGTTTTAGTTCTTCGTCGGTCAAATGTTTCGAAGGTGGTGGTTGAGCGGCTAGGTAACAATCAGTATATTCTCGTCTGCCGCACTTCCACCCAAGTTAGTGACTACTTACGTCGATTCCTATTCCAGACTTGGTTCGGATCAGGCCCGCCTCCCCCAGGCTTCGCTGCATTAATTCCCGATTTGGTTAAAGCGTCACGGATGTTGCTCGTTGTCTTTGCGACCAAGCGCGGCCGAGAACTCTGCTGTGCAAAACCCAACGGCGTAGCTGTAGACAAGGACCCTACATTTTTGATCTCGTTAGATGATCCTTTATCAACGAGATGATAAAGGGTAGATATAATGTACCTTTCTCGGGAGCTTTTGGAGCAGCCGGTGTGCCCGGAGCCTTAGGAACCGAGAACTTGGCAAAGGAAACAGGTCTAAATGTTCCTGCCTTTTTGACTGACCCGGCACGAGTGGGATGTCTGCTATCCGTTCGACTGGCATCAGATTCCGAACCGCCCTGTGACCCTGTATCGTCCCCGCCATCTGATGAAGCTGTTCGTCCGTTCATCTCGAGCGCTCTTGACGCGACCGGCCCGGGGCCCTGCTTGGTATCCTAAGTAACAGTTTAGTGGTGAAATCTGCAGCCGGCCTCCACACTCCCAAGACTCACAATCGATGAATCTCCGCTATCCTTCCTTGCGTCCTTCTGGTCTGGTATGTTCGTCTCCCCGTACGTCTGGTGTGCGTTCGTTGTTGGCTCGTGTTGCGTCGTTGTTGCGGTATCTTTGATCTCCCCCACGTCCCCTCCAGCAGGTTTCTTGTCGTTGGTGCTCGCAGGAACGTCGGAAGGCGAAGGCTCGCCGCCCGACAGGGTTTGATTTACCACATCGTGGCTGCTCTGCTCTGCCATAACAATTCCCGAGTCTGTAAGGTCGACAGATTGCGACATCTGTTAGATAAAGCGTTCTGAAACAAGGGAACAGGGAACGAATGGCGGCAATATGTCATGGACGCATAAGATGGACAAGAGAAAAAAAAAATGATGGCTAAGTACCTATGGTCAGGTATCGAGAATCGCCACGGTTGAGCTGCTTAGCTTCAAAGTGCTGGAACCCTTTAGAGGGTGGTGGTATAAATCTCCGAATGACGGCAGAAAGCGCTGCGTGCGTGTAGTAATGCAATAGTATCGATCAAGGGCGGACCGGGTTCAAAGGTGCGCGAATGGAGGAAAACGCAGCTTACCCAGGACGACCCACAAGAAGAGAGGGATAGGGGCAAAAAGAAAAGACCTGGGTTAAGTCTGGATGGTGGGAGGGCAAGAGAGAGCGGAGGAGAGGAGGAGAAGAGGGAGGGATTATGGCGGCGGATGGTCTTGTCGTTTAGTGTCGTCGTAGTGAATGGATGGGGTTGACGGTTCACAGTCGAAGCTGAGGTGGCTGCATTCGGTTAGCGTGGGTGGTGTGGCTGGAGCCGCAAAACGCTGGATGTTTGCGACGGCGGCAGGCTGCTGCTGCGTCTGCCGCGGGAATCGTTGCAGGGAATGAACCATGCAGAGGAAGAGGCTGACGGTTTCGGGGCATAGAGGTTTTGTTTTCTCTTCCCCCCCATCTTCCTTGCTGTTTGTTTGTGCTTTTCTAACCCGGTAGGCAAAGACAGTGTGCCTACAGAGACGCAAACTTTACGGCTATATACGGAATCGTAATGCCTATTTATTACGCAGACATTCATATGAGACACAAGCAACATGAGTATAGAAAAAAAGTTGAGGTAATTCCCCTTCTACATGACTTGGATTCTAGGGTTTGGTGATATATACATCAATCCACCACATCCAACAAACACCAAAACGGTAAAAGCTTAGTGAGGATGGTTCTTGTGGTGGCCTGGTATTTCATTAGCAGCCGGTTCACAGAGGATATACTTGAATGGGGGAACATACGGAGGTGGAAGTAGTACTCCAAGCCGTATCCCATGAGCAGGATGCTACCAATGGCGTGGGCAAGGGCTATGGGAAGGGCACAATTAGCAAACGTCACACGCCGTCAAGTTGATCAGGCCAAACTTACGCGCAGCAGAAGCGTTCTTGCCGCTGAAGTAGCGGGCCTGGTAGCGTCCCAGAAGGCCGGTAGGTTTGACCTCAGGAGCAGCACCACGGGGGAGGCGGGCGTAGAAGTTCACCACACGGTCCATACGGGCAGCATCCTGAGCAGCACCGATCGCCTTTTGCCAATGTTAGTGACCGTAGTATAGCAATAATGCGGTCGAGAATGTCCTTGGATTTCGTGGGGATGACAGGAATGACAATTCTGATGTGGCGCGGAGGTCCATCGCGGGGTCAATAATAAATCAAACGGGGTGTCTGCTCACGTTGGGAGAAGCGATCTATTTCGAATTAGCCTCTATAAAGGGAAAAAGGCCCAGCCTGTCTTTGTGTATTTGAAGTGCCCTTACCTTGGGAGGGATCAAGGTCGAAAGACCGCGGCGGGCGATGTAGCTCATCTTGAAAACTGAAACCGGTTAGAATCAATCCACGCTAAATATGGCCGCAGTCTCATTAAATGGCCAGCCCGGTCTTCTCACCTTAATTCGAACTGCTGGTTCGGGAACAACAGATGGTGGCTGTAGAGGATAGTGACGGCAAGAGAGCGTGCGGGTTGTCGGATGAGCGGTTCCTAACCCAAGGAGCCTCTTACGTTGCGCTAAACCCGATTCGGTTCCGCCTGGCTGACCAAACCTCGCCGCATACCTCTGCCGCCGCAGCCCATCCTTGTGCACTCCCATCGCGAATCAATACCAGTCACCACCATGTCGTTTATCAGAGCAGGGAACGCGGCCTGCTTCAGGGCAAGCCGGCTTGTCACCCCCGTCAATGCTCGTTTCTCCTCCTCGATCTCCCGCGTGCCCGGCGATCCGCCTGTCAAGACAAGTCCTTCCGCCGCACCGACTGTCCCTCCCAAGGGGAGCTCGTTAATCACCGACGAGACTCCTGCCGAAGCGATGACCCGTCACCAGCCTGACTATGAAGCTACTATTGACCATGGCACCTCGTAAGGGCGCCCATTGATTTTGCCCGTTTTGATCCGAGATTTGGTGGCTGATGGTATCTTCAGGCAATTCTCCCCCGTTCCCAAGCGAGTCATGGATGGCAGTGAACCCGTGGACACTGTTCCTGCTGCTGTTCTGTCCGGTGCTCCTACAGACCTTCAGGCTCGTACCGTTAGGTATGGACATAAATTGAGAAATCCCACATCGAAGCGACACGGCTAACCATGACGTTTCTCAGAATCTACCGTCCCTCAAAACCGGCTACGCAGTCGGGAGCCTGGCACAGTCATCACTGGCGAATGGATTGGGATATTTTGCAGAGGGGTCACCGGTGGGAGAATGCTCTTATCGGCTGGCAATCGTCTGCAGACGGCATGCAGGGCACCAATTTGAACTTTAAGACCAAAGAAGACGCCATCCGGTTCGCGCAGAAGCAGGGATATGAATTCTTTGTCCAGGAACCGAATGAGCGTCGGTTTGCTCCCAAGTCTTACGCAAACAATTTTGTTCATTCGCCGGGCAAACTCAAGCACATCAAGACCAAATAATTGAGTTGTCTTTGTTATTGTATATTGTACATCGCCGCATCGTCATGCTTTACTTTTAGCATCGTTTTTGGCAGATTAAATGAGATATATTATTCAAATCTCGCTTTCAGAGGGAGCAGACAAGCCGAGCTTTGGGTTGGACACTAATCGAGTTGGCTAAGCATCCTCGTGGACGAGGAATAGAAAGCTACGTGGAGCATCAGCTGAATTTCTTGATATAAGGCAGTCTGAGTACCCCTGTAGGTAGAGATGTGATGGTGCATCTGTATGGGTCCCAGCTTTTGGTGTCTTGTGCATATACAGGACTCAGGGCTCAGGCTAATTACTACCGAAAGCCTACGGTAACAAACATGCTGCCTTATTTCGGGCTACTTCTCTTTCTGTCTTCTAGACACATATACCCCCGTTTTCAGCTGTAACAAGATTAGAGGAAGTCTGCATTTGTAGTAGCATCAGTCTATTATTTTAGCAGGTCCTCCAGTAGCATTATGCCCTTTTGTGAAAGTCTAGCAGATTGGAACAAGGTATCGTGATAGTCAGAGTGCAGGCAGTGGAACTATCTATTTCTATATTAATGCACCTAATGTAAGAGCCCTACCTCGAAGTGATTGGGTTTTGAGATGGGAACTGATATCTTATTTATGTGGGTAGGACCACAGAAATGCACCGGACCACGATACTTGGTATGTGCAGTACATAAAACCATAATGTCCCCAGAGATCAATAAAGGATCTTATCTCTGGCAAGGAGACAGTGCACCTACGGCTATTTTCCTGCGTTTGGCAGCCTACGCCAGCCTATGCTGTAGCCCAAATTGAACTCTGCGACATGATTCAGAATACAAAAAAAGAAGCTTTTCTTTTCTGTTTTTAATCTGATAGTCTCTGAAAATTCTTTTAGCCCTGCAAAGTTTCTGCCAAAAGCCCCGCCACCCCACCAAAAATTTATTTATCGCGCCGTGATAAGATCAAAGAATCACTGCTCTTTCGCACCTTCATCTTTCGCATTTGGCCAGAAGAACCCAGCCATCACAGAATAATTCCAACACATAATAACTTCCAATTCGAAGACCCGCCATGGAGGGCGCCAACACTACCGTACTCACTCTCCGCAAAGTCCTGGTCTCCGAGTCGGAGCCGCTTGCTCGCCGATTTCGCGCTCTGTTCTCGCTGAAGCATCTTGCCTGTCTGCAGCCCCCAACGGACCAGAGCTCCCCTGCAATTGAGGCGATTGCAGCCGCATTGGCCACATCGAAATCTGAATTGCTTAAGCATGAGCTCGCATACTGCCTGGGCCAGACCCGCAACCCGGACTCGGTTCCGTATCTCCAGAATGCTGCGAAGAATCCCAAAGAGGACGCCATGTGCCGTCACGAGGCTGCAGAGGCACTTGGAGCCTTGGGTTTTACCAACAGCCTGGAGTTGTTGAAGGCTATCCGGGACGACGAGAATGAGCTTGAGATCATGCGGGAGACGTGTGATATCGCCGTGGATAGGATTTTGTGGGAGAACTCGGATGGAAAGAAAGCTGAGCAATTGAAGCCTAGGTATGGTGCTCGTTTCATCAACAAAATGTTCTTTTTAAATATTTGTAGCTGCTAGGCGATCCTGACTTGATATGTTGCTATCTACAGTGACTTCACCTCAATCGATCCTGCACCGCCGCTTCCTTTGGCCTCTGACGATCATACGATTCCCGAGATGGAACAGACATTACTCGATACGAAGCTTCCTTTGTTCCAGAGATATCGTGCTATGTTTGCCCTGCGCGACCTTGCTTCACCTCCCGATCTTCCCACAGCGACTCATGCTGTTGAAGCTCTGGCCAAGGGTTTGAAAGACCCTTCCGGCCTCTTCCGCCACGAGATTGCATTCGTTTTCGGCCAGCTTTGTCACCCTGCCTCCGTTCCTAGTCTCACAGATTGTCTTAGTGACAAACAAGAGATGGGTATGGTGCGTCATGAAGCTGCGGAGGCTCTCGGAAGCTTGGGAGATATTGAGGGCGTTGAAGATACTTTGAAGAAGTTCGTGAACGACCCGGAGCAAGTGGTAAGGGACAGTATTTTGGTGGCTCTCGACATGGCGGAGTTTGAGAAGAACGGGGAAATCGAGTACGCGTTGGTGCCAGATGGAGCTGCAGTCCCCGCTGCCGTCCCCGCTGCTTGATGAATTTTGGAAACAAAAATCTTCTCTGTTGACTCCCTTCTCTGTCGTACCATAGATGGATGCGCAAATGCGAGTCCGAATAAAATACCATAGCTTTTGAACTTTAGTTTTGTTGGGTCTCCCTGTAATTGAGAGTTCCCTGTTAGAATCAAACATGTTCAATCGAATGAACGATAGGAAGGGTCACATACTTATGACCACAAACGCAAGAGAGGAAGATTGTACTTCCTTCATCTGCACTGCGCAGCTGGACCGCAGTAAAATACATTTCTTTCCTTCCACACTTTGCACATGTGTTTTGAATAAGGGCTTCTGTCTTCTTGTCTTCGGCCGTCAAAGTCTGGACTGCGGATCTTTTGGCTCTCAGTGCGGATGGGAAATCACTCGGTTTGGATTCGGAAATGATGGTCGTGGGCATTGTGTCTAGAAATCACAGTCAGCACTGGCATCCTTGTGACCAACATCCTACAGAGCGAGCAGCCAAGCCAACCTTGATTTCTAGCTCCGCAGATATCGCACAGCAAAATCGCATTCGCATCGCCCGTCGACTCCCGCAGGAGATTCCCACAATCGGTACAGAAAACCAAGGACCCAATGGCAGACATGTTGATTGTATCGTTCAAAGCAAGACCCAATATCTAACGTTCGGATTACAAAAAGAAAGAAAAAAGCCGTCAAACTGTGCGTAAAAGCAAAGAAGAGAAGGATCTCTTGTCTAGGCAAATTTTCTGCTGCCGGAAAGATTTGCTCGGGCCTCCCACCGCCCTCCACTAGCGCCGGGCGGTGAACTTCGGTAGCGGCAAGAAAGCGTGCCTGGCATTGAGTATTAACGATTGCGTCGACTAGTTCAAAGAAAGAACGAAGAATGACCAGGATTATGAAACCTGACCCATGCGTTTAGCTTAGCCATGTCTTTGAGCGGCTCTTCTCTTTCTTGCTTTTTCGAGTCTCGCCTTTTCCCAACCGCAGTGCTCCTTTAAAAGGGTGAACTGTCGTTGCAGCCCAGCTATGGACCAAAACGGGCATCAGGCTGTTCGGGTCGTCATCAATGGCAGTGGCCATGGACAAGCCTACGGCCCAAATGGGCCACCATACCAGCGTCGTCTAAGGCCTCTAGCGGTGGATGAGGCGCTGCAGTACTCTCCCATGTCCAGTTCACCCGTCTTTGGTCTAGGTATGACCGTTGCGGTACTTGCCTCGTTTATATAGCAGCTGCCAGCTAACGTCTCTTTCTCCCCTACTAGATTGTATACTGCGTCCTGATATTGGCCGATCCACGAATACTACCTCGATCAATCATATCCTACAAGCCGGACGTTCTGTTCTCGGAGATCTCGATAGTGACATTGCATCTGGCCGTGACGACTCGAATCGCCTGGACACATCTCGCGATTACCTGCAGCAGCTCTTGGATGGGGATAAGTTGACTGAATTGTAAGACGATCTTTCTTGATGGATTGTAACGTTGCTTATGGGACTTTTGTAGCAAGTTCAAGTTGCCTTCCAGTGCAGGCGTTACGAAGAATTCGGCTTCGGATGAAGGATTTGCGTCGGCCCGTAAGAACCTAGGCCCGTTTGCGAAGATGATGCTGGATTCGACAGATATAGCCTTTAGATGTGGGTATTCGTTTGCCAAGAGGCACTGTTAGCTAAATTAGCTAACCATTGTGGAAGACCCTACGTCGTCGATAGCGACTTCCCTAACAGAAAATGACATCCCTCCGCAGAAAATCGCGTCTTGGAACGAACGAGCACGCAGCTTGAACAAGTCAAGAACCGCATCGTATAACCCACCTCCACCTCCGACGAGCCAGCTATCCGTAGTGATTCCTGCGAAACCTATCCCCCCTGATACCGACGGAGTGAAGAGGAGAAAGCTCGATATCGATGGAGGGCGGCTAAAAGCCCAGAAGGAAGAGGCCGATGCTGCTCTTGTGAAGCTACAAGATTTGATACAAGAGGTTCTTGAGATCGAGGATCAGCTGGATCCAGGGTCTGAACAACCGAATGCAATTTTCTCGGCTGCACACTCCCTAGAGGTGAGCGGGTTCATACTGTCATCAGATCTGCACAGTCGTCTTCAAAAGGCAATAAGGAAGGTTGCCGGCTTTAATCGACTACAGGATATTCCGTCAGATTACATCACTCGGGTTCAAAAGCTTTGCGAGAAACCCATTGTTGCCGCTCAGTCCCCTGACTTGAAACTCGATGACCCGTCAAATGAATCCGAAACTCAAGATTGGCTGAGGAAAATTGAGGACATGAGAAATGTCCTTCTTGCGGTCGCAACGTCACTGTTGACGATGGCAGGTCGTCAGACTGAGCGTGACCTCTGTCCTGAAGATTTGATCGGAGCCATCCCAAATGTTCTCAACCAAGCTTTCGATAATTGCATCATCCCTGCAGTTGAGTCACGCTCAGGGGGTAAAGAGGCGAGATATTTCGAGTTCTTCTCAGGGCAAAGAGGTGCCATCGGAGCCCTGATCCATCAAAGCAGGAAGGTGCTTTCGCTTTTCGCTGATTTCATTGCGAGGATTGATGTTACCGAGGGGACAATAACGGCGACTGAATTTTTTGCTGCAAAATTAATATTCGTTGAAAATGCCCATAATGACAAGGAGTCCGCAGTGGGCTTCCAAAAGTATGAGGCTGTCCGTCGCGGTGCAATGGATGTTCTTGCCAAGGTATTTTCGAAATACCCTGACCAACGGCCTTTCATCCTCGACGAAATATTGGTCTCGTTGGAGAAGCTTCCCTCTACCCGCCAGAGCGCCAGACAGTTCAAGTTGGCTGATGGTAAGAACATACAACTTCTTACTGCATTGGTGATGCAACTTGTCCAGACCACTGCATTGGACACTCCTGGTACTAGGACAACCAGATCTAAGCGGAAGCTTTCAGCACCGACAGACGAGGATGACCAGGAAACACAGGGTTTGAAGCAAGAGAGCTCAGATGAAGATGAAAATGACGATGACGACGAACATGATGTCTCTTTGGAACGCCTTTCCTCGAAGGTCAATCGCCTCTATGACAATGCTGTGCGTAGCGCGCAATATATTGTGAAATTCATCGTCCAGCGTGCCATGACATCTACAAAAACTGGAGACCAACCCTATCGAAATATACTGGACCTTTTCACCGAGGATTTGATCAGTGTGCTAGGTTCGACAGATTGGCCAGCAGCTGAACTGCTTCTTCGCATCATGGCCTCTCAGATGGTTGGAATTGCGGATCTTGACAAAAGTCCTGCCACCGCCAAAAGTATGGCACTCGAGCTCCTGGGTTGGATGGGATCTGGGATATCTGATCTCATTGTAACTGCGCAGCACTTGCTCCCAGCAATGGAGGAGTATGATGGTGATCTCACGGATTCCCTTAGACAGTTATTCGAGGAGTACTCGGCACGAACCTTACACCCTCAAGATCTTATTGTTCCGGAAGGACCTTACCGGGTGACCTTGGAGTTCTTCTTGCAGGATAAGAACTCGGACAACTGGCAGCTCGCTAGTGCTCGGGGCTATTATCTTGCACAATGGGCGAAGACTGTTTGCTCTGTTTATTATAATTTGGAAGAAAAGGAGGAGATTGCATATGACAATAATACGGAAACCCTGGTCTTCCTTCTCTCGAAGCTGTTTACAGACCCGGTTTGGCTGGAGACTAATAGGTATGGAATCCATTTCTCTTGTGGCTGAGTTTGACGCTTTACTAAATCATTGCTCATACAGGCATTTCGATAATCTCTCCAATGCCCATGGCAAGTTCGCTTATATTTTAACAGTCTTAAATTCAGGTTTTTGTAAAGCTTTTGATACAATCCTCAAAGTGCTCCTCAATTCCATTGCCAGTGATCAAGCGAAGGTCCGCACTCGCAGCTTGAAGAGTGTTATCTATATGCTTGAGAAAGATCCGAGTCTCCTTGATAGAGACGCTTCAGTGATGCGCGTAATTATGCACTGCGCTGCCGATGCATCGCCCATGGTCCGTGATTCCGCTCTATCCTTGATCGCGAAATGCATTGCCTTGAAGCCGAAACTCGAAGAAGAAGGATGCCGTAGTATCTTGGCCTGTGCCGGCGATCCAACAGCAGGTGTGAGAAAGCGTTGCATCGGCCTACTCAGGGATATCTTTCTCAAGACAACGCGGAAGGAACTTAAGTTAGCAATATTGGATAGCTTCTTGCAGCGGACAGAAGATCTTGAAGATAGTGTGGCAGCATTAGCGTGTCAAATCTTCGAGGAGATATGGCTTGCCCCGTTCCATGAACTGATCTATTCAATCCAAGACGGACCAAGATTGAAGGTCGGGCTCGAGGAACAAGTGACCTTGATCATTGATTTGGTCGAGCGCAGCGAGACGGCACTCGATACCCTCGGTGTTTGCCTCAGAAAAGTCCTGTCTGACAAATCGAAGTCTGCGCTGACCAACTTTAAAGTATGCAAGGCCATGGTCTCCACTATGTTTGAGCAACTAGTGGAGGACGGCGACAATTCAAGCAAGCAGCACCATCAGGCATTACTCCAGACAATCACGGTATTCGCCAAGGCCAACGCAAAGCTATTCAGTCCGGATCAGTTGGAAACTCTCCATCCCTATATCGGCCACCTTGCTACTGCGGAGGACTTGTTCATTTTCCGGTCCGCTGTTGTGATTTATCGCTGTGTTCTACCGTATTTATCATCGGCACACAACACACTTTTAAAGGAAGTTCAGAATGACCTTTTCAAGAGCGTTGCTAAACTTGCACGTTCGGAGCTGAATGAAGTCATGGCTTGTCTCTGGACAATTAACGGGGTCTTACAAAACACAGACCGGCTAGTCAAGTTGACGATCTCTGTGCTGAAACCGATTCAACACTACAAGAATGTTGATCTCTCCGACAGCGCAAACGCAGCCGTCCTTGCTCGAGCTAAAAGCTACATCCGTATTGCGGGCTGCGTTGGGAAGCATTGCGATCTTGAAAAGTACGAACCGCATTTCAAAAGTTCATTTCCGTCATGGAATGGTGGATCTGTCGCTGGTCTAATAGTTGACACCATCATTCCCTTTACTCTCCGGAAACAGCCTATGGAACTACGAGTCATGGCGTTCGAGAGTTTAGGCTCTATTTGCCAATCTTGGCCCGGCCAATTTGGCAGAGAAGAGTCGAGGCAAGTTATGTCGATGGTGTTCCAGGAGGACAACCCTATCCTACAAAATATCGTCTTGCGATCTTTTGCGGACTTCTTCGCGATGCATGAGGGCAAGGCAGAAAAGGCGGTTTTGCCATCAGCGGAATTAGCGGATCAGGAAAACTCATCGAGATTAGGTGGTTCGATGAAAGCCAGCGACAACGACGGAGCTGCTGCACTTATCGCTCAGCATTTTCTTCAGAGCATACTTCGAGTTGCGCAGTCACGACAGGATACGTACGCATTGACTGCTGTCGAACTGATTGCTAGCATCAACCGCCAAGGTCTGGTTCATCCTAAAGAGTGTGCTGGTGTTCTGGTGTCACTGGAAACGTCAACCATCCCCGCTATCGCCAAGGTTGCCTTCGACACCCATAAGATGCTTCATCAGCAGTATGAATCCATGTTCGAGAGGGAGTATATGCGAGCTGTACAGGAAGCCTTCTATTATCAGCGGGATATAGTTGGCGATCCGAACGGTGCGCTCAGTCGTCCATATGTTGCCAAACTGGCCCCGTTGTTTGATATCGTCAAGATCAGCAACAGCCGGTATCAGAAAAAGTTTCTGTCGAATTTCGCTTCGAAAGTCGATTTTGACCTAAAGTATCTGGATGTTACTGGAAACCCACCCGAACATCTTTTGCTCGCCCGGTTCGTATCGCAGAACTTGGCTTTCCTTGATTATAACCAAATGGCCGAGCTTGTGCCGACAATTGGTTACATGGAGCGCATTGTCGCTGCGACTGGGACCGTCGTAGCCCATTTAATTGAAACGGAGATCTTCCCTCCCCAGCTGGGAGCTCCTCTACCTGACGGAGCCCCGCCTGTTCCTCTTCCAGACGTTAATGCGTCCACAAATGTACCAGTTCAGCAAGTAAACTTGGGGACTCTACGTCTTTTGGCTACTGCGGCTGCAACGCTGTCAATGCTGTGGGAGGCGCGAACGTACCTGCGCCGTCTCTACGGCGTGAACACCCACGTTCGAAACAAGGCAGGCAAGGGTGCGGCCAAAGAACTGAATAAGTCCACTACAAAAGTCCCTGGAATAACGGGCGAAAAGTTTTGCGATGCCATATCCCGCAACATGGCATCTTTGGACAGTGAAGAGAACATGTTTGGCAAGTGTCGAGAGTTCGCCACGTTACTCGCAATCGATGATGAGTTCAAGGTCGGAGAGGATGAAGATGCGGAGGACGATAGCCTCGAGGCGGGAGGTGACGACGACCAAGGGGCCGGTGCTATGGGCGCAACTGGAGCACGGCCTGTGAAGCGAAAGAGTTCGCTCTCTGGAGCCAACGCGCACAAGCGGCCGCGAGGACGAAAGAGTGGATCCGGGAAGAAGCGAGCCAGCACGGAACCGGATGAGAGCATGGACTGGGAGTGAAGCAGCATTGTTGTTGATTTCTTTCTATATCTCTTGTTTTATTGGGGCGTTCTTTTTTTATTACCACTGCTACATTACATACAGGTTGCATATGGGAGAGATGGGATCTGGCGTTGAGGGGGACCTTTTATCTACTGTAATATCTTCACGAGGAACGTTTGCTTTTCGAGATCTTGTTCCTTACCCGGGGGGGGGGAGAGAGGCAATGGTGCATATATGATGTTCTTTATACCTTTCTAATTCTTTACTATATGTATTATTAAACGGATATCACACTGAAAATATATATGTATCTATTTACCCATCTATACTGTCTGATTTCTATTGTGCTCCTACAATTAACACACAATGAAGTAGGTGAGGCTCGTTAGTCTGACAGCTTACATGACCTGTTCCGATGACGTTACAGATGCCAGCGCCGGTTCCAAAACGTCCGGATCGTTCGTTTCGTTCCGGTTATCTTTTTCTCCTAACGGTTCTATTTTCTTTCTCTCTCTCTCTTCTTTTAATTTAATTTATTTTTTAACCTTCTTTGTTTGTGTGCTGCATTCTGCGCTCTAGCTTATTTCAAATTGGTTTGAGTATGAGGCCTTACTCGCCTTGATTGTTGCAATTCAACCCTCCCCTTGTTGTCTTGTACGCTCTTCTCCGTCTTCGCTCTCTAAGCTCACCATGAGCGCGGTCCTCCGGTGTCGTCTGGACGGCCCCGCGCTAAGGAGAATTACACCGATATCAAATCGATTCCTTACCGCAAGGACTCCTGTATCTGCTGGCTTACGTTCATCTCGCTCTTTGCATGGTATTCGTCGGCGACCAGCTCCCCAATCTCTAGCACAATGTCAAGCTTTTCGCCCTGCGTTATCAGTCCGATTCAAATCAGAAGAGGTGCCCAGTGCAGCCTCTCTGCCTGTGCGCCGGTCATCGGTCCTCAATGTCCTGTATAAAGGCTTCGCGTATTGCGGATTTTTCATCATAAGCAGTGGCATGGCCGTGATGGCTTTCTTCGTCTACGATGCGACTACATATCGCGAAGACTCAAGTGCGGAGGACATCCCTGTGTCGGAGCTGGCGCTCAACCCACCGCACGGAGGACCCAAGAATCTGCCCATCGCGGAAGTACTGGTGAGTGATAATGATTCCCAGAGGATGATAGAGCAAAAGGACAAGCCGCGACTGGTGATCCTGGGTACAGGTTGGGGGAGCGTTGCGCTCCTGAAGCACCTCAATCCCGGGGACTACCATGTCACGGTGGTCTCTCCTATCAACTACTTCCTTTTCACTCCGATGCTGCCTTCCGCGACTGTGGGGACCCTGGGACTTCGATCGTTGGTTGAGCCGGTGAGACGGATCATTCAGCGGGTTCATGGCCACTTTTTGAAGGCCGAGGCGGTGGATGTGGAGTTCTCGGACAAGCTGGTCGAGGTGTCGCAGGTCGGTCCCAATGGGACCAAGCATAATTTCTATCTGCCGTATGACAAACTTGTGATTGGCGTTGGTATGTTTTCGATCTGATTGATAACGTTATGGCTCTTGGATGATCGGCACTCGTCAGTTTGCTAATCGTGCATTGCTTTTTGCTCCGCCTACCTACAGGCTGCGTAACGAATCCACACGGGGTCAAAGGCCTTGAAAATTGCAACTTTTTGAAGACGATCGATGACGCCCGGAACATCAAGAACAAGGTGTTGGAGAACATGGAGTTGGCATGTTTGCCCACGACCACCGACGAGGAGCGCAAGCGTCTGTTGTCATTCGTCGTCTGTGGTGGTGGCCCGACTGGTGTCGAGTTCGCAGCTGAACTGTTCGACTTGCTCAATGAGGACTTGCTCCACTCATTTCCTAAGATTCTACGGAATGAGATCTCGGTTCACATCATCCAGAGCCGAAGTCATATTCTGAACACATATGACGAGGCTCTCTCCAAATATGCTGAGGTAGGATTCCCACCTGGTATCGTCAACAAGTGAAATCAGAGGAGGCTAATGAGAGTAGGGTCGTTTCACCCGCGATGGCGTCGATGTTTTGACCAATGCCCGAGTGAAAGAGGTTCAGGATGACAAAGTTCTCTTCACACAGGTGGAGAACGGGAAGAAGGTTACCAAGGAGATTCCCATGGGTTTCTGTTTATGGTCAACTGGTGTCTGTAAGTGACGGTGATCCCTCTTCTTTGGTATTGCTATGGCTAATTTCTTTCAAAAAGCACGAGCCAGTCTCAGTAAAACGCTATCCGACAAGCTGGAAGGACAGAACAACAAGCATGCCTTGGTCACAGACGCCCACCTGCGTGTTATCGGAACCCCCCTGGGCGACATCTATGCTGTTGGTGATTGCTCCACCCTCCAGAACAATGTAGCCGATCACATCGTCTCCTTCCTGCGCACAATTGCTTGGCAAAAGGGCAAAGACCCACACAAACTACACCTCACCTTCCGAGAATGGCGCGATGTAGCCAACCGCGTCAAGAAGCGCTTCCCGCAAGCCTCCAACCACCTCCGCCGCCTTGACAAGCTCTTCGAGCAATACGACAAGGACCAATCCGGCACCCTCGACTTCGGCGAACTTTCCGAACTTCTTCACCAGATCGACACCAAACTTACCTCCCTCCCGGCCACCGCTCAACGCGCCAACCAACAGGGCGAATATCTCGGCCATAAGCTCTCCAAAATCGCCGCCGCGCTCCCGGGCATGCGGGCCAATGAGGTTGACTACGGCGACCTCGACGAAGCTGTCTACAAGGCCTTCAAGTACAAGCATCTCGGCAGTCTGGCATATATCAGTAACGCCGCGGTGTTTGATTTTGGCGGTCTGAATTTCGGTGGTGGCGTATTGGCTATGTATCTCTGGCGGAGTGTTTACTTTGCTCAGAGTGTGAGTCTTAGGACGAGGTGCATGCTTGCTATGGACTGGGCTAAGAGGTCGCTCTTCGGGAGAGGTATGCACCCTCACCTCTACTCTCTTTCTTTCCTTTTGTATTTGTTTTTCTCTCGTCCGATGCGATGGATAACAACTGACATGCTTAATCCAACAGATCTCATGAGCTTCTAATCGTGAAGCTTCCCTACCTACCTTCCCAGCCGGCCCCTCGAACCAGAGGAGCTGGAAAACATATATCCAAGAAACCATGTTCTTTTAAATTTGGATTTTGGATTTCAAACAATTGATAGACCAAGTTCGATACCTTTTTCCATCGGCCTTTTTATTTGGTCATTTTGATCATTCATTCATACCAATTGGCTGTATGGATGGCATTGTATGGCTGATTGTTTTCATCCAATATATGCTTGTACATTCAAGGTGTTTACTGAATCAAAAGCATTTGTGTTGTATATATGATGCTGGTACTACGCTATATCTAAGTACCCAGCAGGGCTGGTCGAAACCTACAATACGTGAAGTTTTTGAAGGGATTGATAATCCATTAAATTGCACTCCATAGCCCTGATATACCGCACATAATAGTAACCTAAAAATGATCCAGCACTACCACTCTCACGCCAAACGCCTCGCCAGCGAAGATAAGTGCTCAATAACAAACGTGCTCATAGCAGAAAGAACATATTAGTGACAATTAAAAAGGTACACGTTGATCACGAGATCATTGGATCGACGTCTCCGTTACTGGTCATTACGGTGTCGCCAGCGGCACCATTCTCACCGGGGCCTACATTGCTGCCATTATTACCATTCCCATCAAGGCCAATGTCAAGCTTCTCGGGGATGTTCTTCTTGGCTTCACGGGCTTTCTGCTCTGCCCAAGCGCGCAGCTTAACTAGATTCCGCAGACGGGCCTCTTTGTGAGCTCCCTGGTTTTGCAGGATGGCCTCGTTGACATTGCTGGCAATCTCCTTACGCAAGTCTGGACGTAGTAAAGGAGCAAGGGACGGAGTCAAGTTCTCCGGCGGAAATATCAGGAGCGACAACGTCCTCTCCAAGTCCTCAAGAAATTGAGGGTTGGTAGGAGCCCGCGGGGCGAGTTGCAACGTGGCAAACTCTAATGCGGGAGTGATATCACCGCCAGCTGTGGAGGAGCAGGAGCGGATCAACTCTATTAGTTGCAAGCGCAGCAGGGCGAAATGTAATGATGGGTTCTCGTCCAAGATCTTGTAGCGTCAAGTTAGCACAACGATTCCAGCAAGCATGAGTGGAATTGGATAAACATCATAAATTATGATTTGCTGATCATACTGAGGACTGAAGATGTTTGTTTTTCATCAACCCCCAAGAGAGGGTGTTATGAGTGGTGCATGAAACTGATATAATCCTAGCAAAGAGGGATGGGGTTGGGTAGAAAAGCAGGAACGGATGCCTCATACCTGAGGGTTGAGCTCGTTGATCTTCTCGATCGCAGACTGAATATCACCAGAGTGGATCGCAGTACGAATGTCAACTCGTTCTTGGATAGAATCGCCATCTGCCTGGGGCTGAATGTTGGCCTCTATAGCAAACTTCTTCGCAGCGGCGGGGTAGCCATTGGTGATGAGGTAGTCCATAACTAGATAATTGATATCACTGGAGCAGCAAGTCAGCAATTGTGCGCAAGATTCATGAGAAAAACAAAAATATGCCAATGGCAAGAAAAGAAATCAGTAGGACAAGTTATATAAGTTCTCCTCAATTAGTTTCAGAGAGATTCCCAACTTGAATTGAAAAGCATCATGGAAAAGAAAACACCGAGTAAAATGAGAAAGAAGAAAAACTCACGTCTTGGATGGCCGAACCTCATCGACCTTCCGCTCGAACTGGTGCCATGGAGGCGTGGTAGTCGAGGGGGTATCTGCTGGGGACATCTGCTTCCCGTTAAAACCAATCAACCATGTGTGGTCAACCCGCCAGGAGGCATACAAAATTGGCAGAAGACATGGTTCCGATGGCCGGTACTGTGTCTATCGCACGTCTGGGAATCAAGACGGCTGTCTGCGAAGATGGAGGGCTTCACAGACTAACGCCATAGCAGGACAAGAGGAGGAAGAAAGAAGAGAAAAAGTGCAGGACGGGAAAAAGCGAAGGAAAAAAGGGAAAGGCGGATGCGCTAGTGGCGTTTAGTGTCAGCCGCAAGCGAAAGTCACGTGTAAAATCTAGGCCTTAAAGGGAAAAGTAACACGACGATCGGTGAAAGATACATTATCTGCACCTGACAATTAGACGTCAGGAAAAACCTGCTACAGCGCGGACTGATTGAATCATATCAGGACCAGGGGAACAAGAAGCAGAGAACAAAGCGGCATGGAATCGATCCCACCTGTGTATTCACATGCCACTGAAGGACAATGCGAACGACAGTACGCTCCACCATGGGCCCATTTAAGCATCATCGGCATTGCGGGCAGTTCAGGATCGGGGAAGACGTCGGTGGCCATGGAGATCGTGAAATCCTTAAATCTGCCTTGGGTGGTCATTCTCGTAATGGTATTATTATTGACCCTTCCCTAGAAGCATAGGAGCGAAGAAGAAGAACGTTCTAAGGCCTTGGCGTCTAATGCTCTGTGTGTGTACAGGATTCATTCTACAAGAGCTTATCTCCTGAAGAACACGCCAAAGCACATGCAAATCAATATGACTTTGACTGTCCGGATGCATTGGACTTTGATGTGATGGTGCAGACATTGAAGGACTTGAAACGAGGGTATAGTCCATCTACCATCCTGGATGCGCTACTATCCTGCAAGTCCGGCTGATGGCAGATCGTATGAATAGGAAAAAGGCAGATATTCCCGTATACTCATTTGCGGAGCATCAACGCCAGCCCCAGACGACCACGCTTTACTCGCCTCGTGTACTGATTCTGGAAGGTATTTTGGCGTTGGATCCGAGGATCGTGGATCTTCTAGATGTCAAGGTAGACTGAAGTTCCTTTCGTCATGTCAGTGTTACGTTCGATCTGTACTGACACGCGCCCAACAAGATTTTCGTCGAAGCAGATATGGATGTCTGCCTTGGGCGCAGAAGTGAGTAGCCTTAGCTAGTTGGATACAGTGCACTGCTAACGCATACAGTCGTCCGTGATGTTCGGGAAAGAGGCCGAGATATTGACGGAGTAATCAAGCAATGGTTTAACTATGTTAAGCCCTCGTACAGGAAATATGTGGAGCCTCAAAGGGCAATATCTGGTAGTCTATTCTGGTCCATGCCATATTTACTTCAACCTAACGATTCATATAGATCTCATCATTCCTCGTGGCATTGAGAATAAGACCGCCATCGGTAAGAACCATTTTCTATAGACCGCCCTTTCCCCGCATACTAAACTATTTAGATCTTGTTGTGAAGCATATCCGGATGAAACTCGACGAAAAATCCAAGAAACACAGCGCTGATTTACAAAAGCTTGGTCTGATCGCCTTGGGCGAGGAATTATCCCAGAACGTGCACATGATGCCACAAACGCCGCAATTCATTGGCATGAGCACAATTCTGCAAAATCCAGACACAGAACAAGTCGACTTTGTCTTTTATTTTGATCGACTTGCAAGCATGCTGATCGAGAAGTGAGATAGCCTGCTACCAGATATAGCGTAAGAAATGACAGCTGACATGCCTCTAGAGCCCT
Organism: Aspergillus sp. MA 6038; assembly: GCA_003004525.2. Classification (NCBI taxonomy): domain Eukaryota; kingdom Fungi; phylum Ascomycota; class Eurotiomycetes; order Eurotiales; family Aspergillaceae; genus Aspergillus; species Aspergillus sp. MA 6038. The sequence goes on along the minus strand of PQME02000072.1, from coordinate 34,951 downwards.
TGACAGCGCCTCCTACCTTCCAGCGCAAGTTGAGACCCCGCAAGAAAACGGCTACAGCGGGCTAAACCTCAACGGCACAATGTCCGCCATCGCGATTCTACGCGGCGGCTCCTGTCTCGAAACGGCCCTCAAACGAACAGTTCCCGACTGCATCACCGGCCGCATCCTCATCCAGACGAACGAAGACACTGAAGAACCTGACCTCCACTACCTGAAATTACCACCAAATATTGAAAAACACGAGATGGTTATGCTCATGGACCCGCAGATGGCAAGCGGCGGAGCTGCCTTGATGGCGGTGCGTGTTCTCATGGACCACGGTGTGGACGAGCACAAGATCGTGTTTGTGACTTGTGCGGCGGGAAAGCTTGGTCTGAAGCGGTTGACGACTGTTTATCCCCGTGTTACGGTTATTGTGGGAAGGATTGAGGAGGAGAGGGAGCCAAGATGGATGGAGCGGAGATATTTTGGGTGTTAATAGTGGCGATGCTTTTGAGTCGTTCGGATAAGTACATACACGGAAACTTGGGGAGGTAGTTAAAAGTAGGCGACGATGGTATACAATGTTTGGCTAAAGAGCTACATACGCCGAGTAAATAGACTGAATATATGATGAGTCATGCCCTGAAGTAACTATCCAGTCCTTATGGAAATTCCGCTGCCAAGCACGGACCACCCAATAGTCCGCCGAAGTTTCTTAATTTTAATTCCGCCCGCCAAAAAATTGTTTCTTCATAAAACTACCTTTTTACACATAATTCTCTACGATATTTTTTGCTCATAGTTTTATTTGCGTGCTTGGTCACTGCTGGTTTGCCCGAAATGCTAGACCACGAGAAGAAAAAGTCCAAGAAGACCGGCGGATCAAAGAATGATTCCGGTACTCTCATCAGTATGTCCAGCTTCCTTCCCATCTTGCTCTATAAACTCATAGAAACAAGGAACACGCACTGATGTATTTGATTTAAAATATATAGGCGACCCCCGGTTTGCGAATATTCAGACGGATCCTCGTTATCGGCTCCCTAGCAAGCGGCACACCCATGTGAAGCTTGACAAGCGGTTTGCGCATATGCTGCGCGATAAGGATTTTTCTCGAAACGCAGCAGTCGACCGATACGGACGAAAACTGGCGAAAGATGACACAAAGAAGCAACTAGAAAGGTTTTACCGATTGGACGACGACGAAGATAACGAGGATAGAGACGGGGAGCGCCGCGGAATCGACCGCGACGAAGACGTTCGGAAAGAATTAAAGCGGCTCGATAGTTCCTATGACCCAGCGCGCGATGGCGGATTTGAGTCGTCCTCGTCGGATGAGAGCTCGAGTGAAGATGAAGATGAAGAGGATGAAGAAGTCGATCCGGAGACCGGTGACGTGGGCGAGGAGCTCAATTTCCCCGACAAACAACAGACCGATGTCCCGCTAGGTGACGTGACGGATCGGATAGCGGTGGTTAACCTCGACTGGGATAACATCCGCGCGGAGGACTTGATGGCCGTGTTCTCGAGTTTCGTCCCCACGGGAGGTCGCGTGTTGAAGGTTGCTGTATACCCGAGTGAATTTGGGAAGGAGAGGATGGAGAGGGAAGAGACAGAGGGGCCTCCGAAGGAGATTTTTGCGTCTAGTGGGAAGAGCCAAGACGAAGAAGTTGACGAATTGGATGACGAGGATGAAGAGGTTGATTCGGACGAGGAAGAAGAGAAGATCAAGCAGTCGCTGCTGAAAGGCGACGAGGGCGATGAGTTTAACTCGACAGAACTACGAAAGTACCAACTGGAGCGACTACGCTACTTCTATGCCATCTTGACTTTCTCCAGCAAGGAAGCCGCGAAGCACGTCTACGACTCGGTCGACGGAGCCGAGTACCTGTCTAGCGCAAATTTTTTCGACCTGCGGTTCGTACCGGAAACCACTGATTTCTCCGACGACAGGCCTCGCGATGAATGCGAACGCATCCCTGATGGCTATAAACCTAGTGACTTTGTGACTGATGCGCTGCAGCACAGCAAGGTCAAGTTGACCTGGGACGCAGATGACAGGTCCCGAAAAGACGCCCAGGCGCGGGCATTTAAAGCCAGTCGGGACGAAATCGACGAGAACGATCTACGAGCCTACATAGGTAGCGATAGTTCGGAAGACGAAGATGAAGAGGAGGACGTGGAGGTCGTCGATGGTACGAACGGCGAGGGGAGCAGTAAGAGACTGTCGAAGAAAGAGGCAGAGCGCCAACGTATGCGGTCGCTGCTGGGTTTCAGTACGGAGCCGTCGAAGCCATCCAAGTCGGACGGACCTGTTGGTGACATGGAGGTTACGTTTACATCTGGTCTGGCAGGTGAGCCTATTCGAGAAAGCATTTTTGAGAACGAGCCCGAGAAGGATGAGACTACGATTGAGAAATACGTGCGCAAGGAGCGGGAGAGGAAGAAGCGAAGAAAGGAGAAGTTGAAGGCGTCCAAGCAGGGAGGCACTGGTGCTGAGGATACAGACGATGCATCTGACGGCAACGAGCAGATGATCGGTAGCACCGCAGGAGGAAAGGAATTGAAAGCACGGGACGAGAAGGAACAGCCGGCAGAAGAAGATATGGGCTTTGACGACCCTTTCTTCGAAGACCCGGATGGCAAGGCGACTTCTGCATCTCGACGCAAGGAAGAAAAGCGCAAGAAGCGAGAAGAACGCGCCGCCAACGAGGCGGCGGCAGATGCGCAACGCGCGGAACTCGAATTACTCATGATGGACGACAAGAACACAGACACGAAGCACTTTGACATGAATGAGATTGAAAAGGCGGAGAAGCAGGCCCGTCGCAAGAAGGGCAAAGGTAAGGCAAAGGTCAAGAACGACCAGAGTGCGGCGGCGGTCAGGACCGACGATTTCCGGATGAATGTCAATGACCCGCGATTTTCGCGACTTTTCGAGAGCCACGAATTCGCGATCGATCCGACGAATCCTAAATTCAAACCGACATCGGGAATGAAAGCGTTGTTGGATGAGGGTCGTAAGCGCCGGCGGGACCGAGATGAACGAGCAGGGGATGAAGAACCGGGGGTTGAGAAGAGGGTGAAGACGAAAAAGCAAAAGAAGGGCCAAGATAAGGAAGGCCAATCGGAGGATTTGAAGAAATTGGTGGACCGGGTGAAGAGAAAGACCAAGAACTGATTATCGAGCAATAGTATAGGTAATCATGCATCGAGGATGTCCCAGAATGGTATTTTGTATGTGATTAGTATGGGGATTTGTATAGGCCTGCATCAGACCAGCATAAGCCCCCTCTTCCCCCCTCCTCCTCTTTTCACCTCTTCTTCCCTTCTCCCCTTCTATCTACTTCGTATGCTCACCTTCCGGTCTCTTCCCTTATTCCACCTCTCATATCTCGGCTTGACACCTCCCTGACTCGACAGCTGCACGATGATTTATCGCTTTTCCTCCCACCAAATCAGCAATTTCCAAGCCGGCCAGGATTAGCACAGCATGAGATGAGGCTGAGATCATGTGGATCTGTTGTCTTCACCGCCCTTTCACCAGTGCATGAATGAATCTCTCGTCTCGTTCTCCTGCGCCATACTCGGTGCCCTTGTTTCCTGGCCCTTTGGTGGGCGGCCCAATTGGGCGTTGCTTAGCTAACCTTCTCCGACGATTTGTGTTTCTGCAGGCGAAAAACCCACACTGACCATTATATACCCTCTCCTCCTCTCCCCCACTTACCTCTCTGGACCATGATTCTCTCGAGGGGTTATTGAATAATCACGGATCGTCGACTAAGATGGGGTTCTCAAATCGTGTCTGGTATTAGCTGTCTGGCTGCTGTTGCTGTCGCTGTCGTTGTTGCACCCCTTCCTTTCTACCGGCTACCGAGAGAGAACCTTCCCTCGTCCTACTTACGTTGCCTCCCTACGCCTCTATCCCTCTGTCCCTCCCTCTTTTCTTTCAAAGAAAACCATCATGCTGGGGCGTTTATTGAACACTGCCGCTTCTACGTTAAACCCGGCCGCCTATTCCCCCAGGAACGCCACCCAGCTCGAATCGGTTACGGAAGAGGAACATACCTCGGGTCTGCTGTTCCCCGACGCGAGTCTACTCCGACGGTCCAATACGCATGCTTACCCTCTACAATCCGTCTTCAATTCGCCTAACGCCTCATCGGCGGGCGCCTACGATGATCGTGGTGGCATTGAGCTGGACGCTACAAAGGATTTTCGGGTGATTGTAGCTCAAAATGCTCTTGGGGACCGGGATGCCTGTGTGCTCATGGATACTCGTGACCCGGCCACAGAGCCACCTTCCTTGGGTCTGGGTCTGGGTCCCGATGCTCAGATGTCCGGGTATCCGGGATCGAGGCATGCCCGGACATTTTCGAACCTGTCCCGGGATTCACCTAGGGTCAACACGTCTCACTCGTCGACGGAATCAAGTGCCTTCACGATGGCTGCGGATGCGCGGAGATCACCACCGGGTAACACCGGTGCGTTTTCGCGAGCTCGAGGCCGTAGCTCGACCCTCGCACAGGGTGCTGGGTGGCACGACCAGGGCCATTTGCGGGGTTCAGCGGATTCGAATGACTCCAGTCTACTGAATTGCATCTTTGGAAGCAGTGCATTCAGCTATCGAGGGTCGTCGACTAAAATGCATATTATTTCGGCCGATGAGGAGCCTGGCAGGGCCGCCAGTGCCTCCCCTGCGTCTCGTGGCCCTTCTATGTCTCGGGCATATACGACTGGCAGCTCGTCTAATTTCATCGGGCCCAGTCGAGCGGGCGACGAGAAACCGCCTGCCAAGGTGACGGTCCTGTTGACTCGTATGTTCAGTGTTAGTTTGCCAGAGGGTGGAGACTCGTCAGATCAGTGTGACTCTGCCGTCTCAATGTACCAGGAGTCCTTTCCCGAGACAGGTTTCCCATTCCCCGATGCCACCAAACGGAAAAAGATCAGGGAGAGAAAAACCCCAATGTATGCAGTGGCGATCACAATTCAGATTCCCCTGATTGGCCGCAATGCCGGACGACCAGTCTCACGGTTCAGCACCCAGGGAACAGATTCTCCCCAAATGGGTGGCATGTCTTGCTCTCTTGATTCTGACTACCGTTGGCGCGGTAGTTTTCTTGATGATAGTCTCTCCCTTGCGGCCCCTCCCGCAAGCCTTGATGAGCGGATCGACTTGTTGGTTGACCATTGGGACGTGGTCACTCGCACCTTGTCGCGTCTGGAAAGGGTTGCTCGGGGAGAGATTTTATCACTACTCCAAAAGGTGGATTCCAATACTCGTATAAATCGGAAGACTGCTAAACATCCAAATATGCAACGAACGAATCAGACCGTCATACATCTTCCTCCAAATATCATGACCGTGAATGCCAAACTTCGTGTCGAGTCTGCTCGGAGCACCCGCCGGATCAGTGCCGCCCTCCAGACCCCGTACGTCGTCACGGGCCAAAGTCGCTGGGGTGTTTGGCGAGAAGAGGGCCGTTCGATCGTTCGCGCTCTTGGCGACAAGGAGCATAGCTTCTTCTTCCTGGTGCTTATTACAGCCTTCCTGGGTAACCATACAGAGTGGCTCAATGCCCTTGGGCCGGAATGGTACCGACGCCGGCACCACCTCCACCAAAAAGCACAACAGGACTCAGATCCCGTCATCTCTAATCGAACCGTCATCGTTACTGGGGACAAAATGACTGCTCGCCGCCTTGTTTTCCTGCTGTCAGCTTTTCTTCCTGCTAAACAGCGTTTCGAACCGCTTCCGTCTCCCTTGCGTCCAGGTACCTCGACCTCGATGCGTAATATCTCTCAAAGCCCACCCACATCCGGTGTCCCTATTCTCCGACAGGAGTCACTCCGGCGGGCCATTGAACGACGGTCCCGTGCGCAGCGCATGAACCTGACTGATAATGAACAACACCACCACCGTTCCACCAGCGTGTCCTCTAATGAGACGGCTCACCGATCAGACGATGTGGATCCTATGCCTCCGCCGGAAATACTTCAATATCGACGAGGCTCAGACACCCGCTCTATTCGGACATTGGGTATGACAACGGTGCATGCGAGAGATGCTCGCGCCAAGAACACGAGTGTAGCTACAACGTCGACCACGACTCCAAGTAGCACCGTTCCAGTTCCCCATTTTGCCGCCTGGCAGCGTCGGTCTGACCGTGAAGGACCAGACCACCGTACTGCAACCGAAGGGAATGATAGCTTGGCTTCTGAGAACCTCATAAAGAACCTACAAAGAAGCGAGAGCTCCGGTTATAGCTCTAACGGTAGCCTTCCTTCCGCTGGCGGACGTTGGGGCAGCCTGTTCTCGGGACTGTGGTCTTCACGCCAAGAACCAGCTACTAATGACCGAGGCCCGATCGCTGAATCTCGCAGACAGTCTGTCTCCGGGTATCCTAGCCTCCCCAAGCAGAGATCATCAGCTCTGGCCCACATGGCGCGAGAAACGAATACGGTGCCGGAGGAGTCACCAGAGCCTGCGACGAGTGGTAATATCTCTATTCCTCACCCCTCGGCTGCTGCTCATGCGCTCGAGGACGATCCACAGGAATCACCCTCGACTGATCTAGCAAAGGAGTCTCCGTTGAAGATGTCTGTGCGGGGAGACGACGGTGTGGTGGATGTTGACCTTCCACTACCTGGCTTCCTTTCTCTTTCTTCGTCTGGCGATTCCACGGTGGCGTCACCCAAAAAGACGCGGACCTCCATTACCAGTGTTGATGCGATGGGATCCACGCACAGTAGCGGTTCGGGCTTCCCTTGTCAACCGAAGGAGGCAGAAGGCCCTAATGTCAACGTGGCCGGCTGGCTGAAGAATTTTCACGAAGATTTCTTGCTGCAAGCGGTGCGACCATACAACGGACTGGAGACTGACATCAAACGTGCCATGCAATCGGAATCTACTCCAAGTGTCTCTTTCTCTCCGGACGTGGACGGATCAGAAAGATGGGTAGATGTCGCGACTACTTTGGTTGCCGATGTCCGGAACTTTACCGTTAAACGACTACGCCTGAGACGGAAGGCTCCTTTGGAAAGTGAGTTAGGCACCCCGGGTTCGCCTATCAGTGTCCGCCGTCCGAGTGTAGCTCCTAGCGTTACGACGATTCCCGGGTCACAGAGTACAAGCTATTTTCCTCAGGCTCCTCCGTCGAAGGAGGCTGCTGGACTTGCTGTTAATGGGGCGGAAGAGAGATTCGTTGAGGAGCCCGTCATGGATCTTGATGGTACTTTAATCGATGCCCTTGACCGTGTTCTGGCGCAAAGCGGTCAATCCTCAATAGCACATTCGCGTGCTCCGTCGCCGCCGCGAGCCCATAAATCCGACTCCAGACGCTTCTCCGAATCTGTTCGAGAGGAGGTCCCTTCCCTCGAGGTCCCGCGAGCTGAATGTCGCAAGACGGTCCTCGGTGCCCTCGAAGAAGTCGTCCGCAGTGTAACCGCTGAACATGGCCGTGAAGACGTGGACGGCGAATTGGGCCTGGCAGACCGGGAGCGCAGACGGTCATTGGCTGGTGTTGACAATACTCTGCGAGAAGGCGTTCGACGCTGGCTCCTTGATGTTGAAGAGGCTTGGTAGTCTCCTTTTTTTCTTTTCTTCCCCTCTCTTTCTTTTCCTTCGATCCTACTTTTCTTCTTTTGATACCCATTTCTAATTTTCCTTCCATTCTTGTGAACATATTTTTTTTGAGTAGCGGATTTGCCAGTTAAACATGCTGGCCAGGGCGTTAACTTACTTTTATTACCTGCTGTTTTTCTTCTTCCACCACCCCTTTTTTGATTGATTGTTTCACTTATTTAAACATCCATGATACCCATGTTGCTGCTTTCTATGTTATGCCTCTGTTTATGACTCTACATTTACGTCCATCAATGCATGCATGATACATGATGTATGTGTTTAGTTCTTTTATACTAGCACTATGATTGGATTCCTCACATTACTATTTACAGAGTAATTGTAGTGTTACTATAAGTATTACCAGGATAGGAAGCATATATATCACAAAAAACCAAGCACAGCTGCACAGCCCTAATACATGCATATCCAAGGATGAGTAGGAAGGGTATCATTTCCACGATTGCTCATCAAAAAAAAAAATATATATATATAACGTACATAAAAGCAGGACCTCGAACCAGAGTAGATGTATATCAACCAAAAATCAAAGGCCTCAACCCCCACTGCGCGGGCTACCCTTGTAACTTCGACTATTATTCCGTGGTCGAGTACCCGCACCTGCGCTGCTAGTACCAACATCGGGGTTTACACCCGCGCCTACTGCCGCGCTCACACTGGGATTAATGGCCAGTCGGGTATAAACATTGCCATCGGACATCCCCCTCGACAGAGCAGTAGCAGAAGGGTGGTGAGAGATATGATGGCTGACGACACTAGCTGGGAGTTCCAGCGAAGGGATGGAGGAGTCCATCAGCGCGGGTCCACCGCCCGTGGATAAGGGACGGTGTATCTGAGTCTGAGGTTGTTGGGTTTGTATCTGCGACTTTTCTATTTCCGTCGCGTAGAAGCGTTCTAGTTTGGCGCAGTCGGAGCAGAAGTCCTCAAGGATGGAGAGGATGTGTTCTGGGGCACGGTAGAGATTAGCCGTGTCGACGGGTGGGTGATGCTGTTGGTGTTGGCAGCTTTGGTGGTGCGATTGTGGTTGAAGGTGGGGTTGGGATTGTGGGCTCAGAGGGGAGGAGTGGTCGTGGACAGGCCGGATAAGTGGAGAGAGACGCGGCGAGAGACGGTCGGCTGTGGCTGGGTGGTCTGCTCCTCCACCGCCAGGACGTGCGGTTGTTGCGGCGGCCTTGGTGAGATTGGTCGCTCCGACGCCGCGGCTGCTGACGAGGCGGTTTGCAAGAACAAGAAAGTCACCTGTGTCGGTTATTTGAGCAAGGATACTGCCTGATCGGTGAATGTATTGCGAGTACTGATAATCAGGGGTTCCCCAGGAGTACGAGACCTCGACGTCAGGGGGGAAAGCGGATGTGGCTTCGAAGTCGAGGACGAAGTCGAATTTGCGGAGGATGGCTTTCTGGAAGTAGAGCGGGTCTGGGGAGTCTGATGACTGCTGCTGCTGCTGCTGCTGCGCGAATGATGTTGTTGCGCTGTTGACACTGAATATCGTCGTTGCTGAAGGGCCTGGTGGTGGCGGCGCCGTGGGAGGAGGGACTTTGAGTTGAATCCGATACGGCTTCCGGAATGGCTGTGTTTTTTGGATGGCCGCTGCCTCCGCAATGGGTACCTGCACCAGCTTTAAGCCAAACTTGTCCGCTGTTGACGCCCAAGACATCACCGTGTCTTCGATCAGCTTAGGCGTTGTGTTCATCCAGCTAAGCTCGATATGAAAGCAGTTGTCTGGGTTGTGCAATCGATCGTAGTGCAAGTCGATGACCTCCGTCCGACTAGATCGTTTCCGGGGGTCCACGTCGTACTTCATCGTCTTCGATAGCATGATGGCTACCTTGTTCTTGGCCTTTGCTGGCGTATTCGGGAGATGGGGGCTGGCTTGTTCTTCAATGCTGTCAGAGCGCGCATGGCCACTTGCTGGTGAGCCCTTGAATTGCTCCGTCGCCGGAGTAGATGGAGTAGATCTGTCTGGTCGTATTTGAGAGAACCAACTACCCCTCGACTCAGGTCGGGAAACACGGTATTCACTGGAGATCTGGTAAAAGTAGTTTCCATCTCGAAAATTATGTCTTTTCTCCACGTGTTGGAAAAGGCCATGCTGCATTAGTTCATTGCCGAATTCCACTGCTTCTTCGCGGCTATCAATGTCCCGAAAGTTCTGCAAAAGCCAGGTCGTGAATTCGAAGCCAATGAAACAGTTGTAATGCAGTCGCCAGTGCCATCTCCGGTCCATCATGCGCACTCCCTTGTCGCCCTGAATGATCTGTGCAACGGACGTGAGCGTAATGTTAGACCGCTCCAGCAACTCGGACTCCGGCAGTAGTTGTGCCGGGGGGTTATCAAGACGAGGGTCTGTGAGAAGGATACGGTCCAGTTCTGCCGCAACGACTTCAGATGGGTTTCGCGTTTGGTACATAATATTAAGCGGGTTTTGGTCTCGCTTTTTGTTGGAACTCTCGAACCGCTTCTCTTCGGGTGGAATATACTTGTGCCGCCGCCAGATATGTGTCAGTTGGCTAATACCGAGCAAATGGATTTCTTCTTCATTGTCTTCGTTGAAAGACTGCAAGTGACGTCGAGTAGTAACGTGCAAACGCATTGGAATTAGCACATAGCGTACCCTCCAGAAGTGAAGCTGCTGCGCAGGATTAAAAAGGTAGTCCCGATGGCCGGCGACGTAATTGTCGGCGTAGTTGTAGTTGTATTCCTCCCCTGTCGAGTCGAGCTCGATGTTCTTAATCTCGTACTCAGGACTCAAGATCGTGCGTATCGCTGGCGAATAGGCAATGGAACTGCTCCTCCTTCTATGTGTTAAATTCAGAGAATTTTGATGCGTGAACCGTGTCACTTCGATTTCTCCGCCGTCAACACAAACAATCCTGTGGATGTTGTTCCCTTTGGACAGAAAAAGAGTAGTACCATCCCGTTCCAAAACGCTGGTGTCAAACACATTCAGTGATTCCAGTGCATACTGGCCGGACACCTCAGCCACGCCACTTCCGACGACTATTTGAAAGCCATGTGAAAGACGCAACGAGATCATTTCCCGCAAGAGAGCACCCCGCGTTTTGGGTACTTCGATGCCCTCAGCATCATCATTCGGGAAGACGCGATATGGCGTCTGCAGATATTCCGAGCCAAGCTCGCTGAATGATGGGAATTCCTCTGTTGTCAGAGGTAGGACTGCAGGGGACTTCAAACTCTTCCACTTAACCACTGCAATATGCGGAGGTCTTGGATACGCATGCTGCCAGCGGCCAAACCAACTAGTATCACGAAGTACCTTTCGTGAGGTATTGCACGGGTTAACAGAGCGCACCCAGGGGGCTAGCGCCTTACCAGGTGAACTTTTGGTGGAAGGTTCACGCGAGACAGTCATTTCGAATCTAGGCCCCGACTTTCTCGTCTGCCTGTCATGACGCGCATCATGTAGTGGGATTTCAGTGACAGTAGACGAAAACGACTCGGAACGATCTGGTGGATCTTCGCCTCCAGGTGGTCTCTTCGGAGGCGCTTTGATCGAAATCGGCTTGGACGGGGTTATGATCGAACTCTGTGCAGGTTTCTGTGCGGGTCTCTGCGGCGAGTAAGGCTGTGCCTCAGTGATTGTCGATGCCGACACCGATGAGGACGCTGCCTCCGAGATACTCTGAGCATCTGAGCTTTTTGAATCAACCGGAGGCGTAGTAGGCGCCTTTTGGTTGAACATAGGCAGAGCGTTTGCATGCTCAACGTTGACTTCCGTGCTCGCCTGAGCCCTAGGCGGGGTCGCGCCTAATCCGCGAAGAGCGAAACTAATAGTCCGTGATATCCGTGGGGACCGTGCTGTGGATGGAGGCTTTAAAGCCGGCTTTTGGGGGAAAACGCTTTTAGTGGATACGGGGCTGGTGGGACTTGTCGTAAACGAGGTCGGTTCAATCCTTCGAGGGACTGAGTAAGTAGAATGATCACGCTCACTCGATTGGATTTCGTGTTCCCTCAATCGAGTCACAGATCTCGCAGACAGTCTTTCATGCATACCAGATCCTTGGACTTCCGGCTCGCTCAACCTCTTCTTCGGTCTCGTAGGTTTCCGAGAACTATGCTGCTTGGGAAATGGCTGAAAGACGGTATCATCGTAAAGATCCATCCAGGAAAGCACGGACTTCTGCGTCTTCTTTTTCGGCCCACCAAAATCCACGTTCTTAGTATTCGCCAAATTTTGGAGAAACGGTCCCGGGCGAAGACTTTCACTTAATTGATTCCTATAAGAGAAACTGTCTCTGAGAGTTCTGCTGTGCCCGACCAGACTGGCTGCCGCTGGGGCAGAAGTTGATGTTGGAGTCTGCGCCCTAGAAACACCCTGACCTTCAAGAAGATAAGGAATCGATATATCTGACTGCTCGCTTTCCATGACACCCATCATTTGAATCTCGTACATTCGCAACCGTGGAACGAATATTTTGGATCGTTTAGTGACCGTAAAAGGAATAGGTGCATTAGGATCCTTCTTCAGAATTCGGCGTGACTCTCTATAAGTGTCGGGATTCCAGTACGAGATATCAAGCCAATGAGGAATACCGTAGTTCCATTCATGGCTATGGTAAATGGCAAAGTCTCTAGCGTCCATTCCTGAGAGTGAGTCCTGGATATTAGACCTTGGGGAAAGATTGGGAGTGCGATTCGCAAAATTTACAAATGAATGGCGCGTTTCGGGTGAATAGCCACCGCCATTGATGTCGCCAAACGCGGAGCTTGGTGGTCTTGGTGCTGGCTCCTTGTATTTGAACAACGGTACCGAGTGAAGGGGCATTGGGCTAAGGCAGACCAAGTCAATGGCAATGCCGCGATTCGTTAGGGCCTCTGTGGTAGAGGCCAGAGACTCGTATGAAACCTCGAAAACACCAGTCCCTGGTGTTATAACAATAATCGAGGTTCCGGTGTGAATCATGTCACGGTCAATATGGTCGAATGATAGGTGGGCGGAAGCAAGATGGATGGCCTCCAGGATATTGCCACGAAGGGCGATACTCGGTCGTCCCGCAATAGTAGCTGGATTTTTCTTGCGCGACATGTCTGCGTCGTTCATGGTCGGAGTGTCTACATCTTCCGCTTTTAAAATTGAAACGTCCCTCAGGAATGTTCTGAAATCTCTTTTCAGCTCGTCCAAGATAGTAGTCCAATGGCCGCTTGCCATATCATTAACTACTACCCGATAGAAGTCTCTTGTCGGGACATGGTTCGGCGCGGTAATGTCCCTGAACTTGTCAGGGTCCAATGTCGGAGATCCTCCACCTGTCGATACATCGTATTCAACCCGCGTGAACAGCACGATCGTTACGAGATGCCTTGCGTCAGAATTGGCCCACCGCTTGAATAACTCCGGAAGAAACCCATTAATCACTCGGCTGAAGAGGATATCCCCAGTTCCCTCCGAATCAAAATCCCACATCTCCCTGGACATTTGAATGAACAGCACATACTTGGCAGCTTCGCTGCGAAAAACGGGGATGGTATGCGGGGAGAAATAGCCCGAAAGAACCTTCTTACCCCGGATGAAGATATTCTTGACAGTCGCCTTGATACTCCCCATGAAGGAAATCTTCTGACCTTTGTATATCACCTTGTCCGCAAGCTCTGACATAACTAGTCTCCACATGTCAGAACGGACCAGGAATTGGTCTCGGAACGAGATATCCACATGGGAAGCAGCGCATTGCGCACGGTCGACAATCGAGATGGTTACTTGACTCCGGTTTTTCAAGCCAAAAGTATTGGCTATACTGCTGGTTACGGAGATCTCGAGCTTAGGATTCCTCGACTTGATCTCCTGCGGCAGAGGCTTCGCCATGAAGAGACAACGGCTTTGTAGGGGAGTCTTGAATTTGGACGCCATGTCCGAATGCAGCGTGGAACTGGAATCAATAAAACTATCACGCACCGACCGCGACCCTAGCTCAGTGTGTGTAGCATCTACTGACGATGATCGCACTGGTAATATCTCAATAATATCTCCAGCTTTGACCCCAGTATCGCTGAACGCCGTCTGGTTAAACAGAATCTCCTCCCTGGAAAACGTCTCATCGTGCACCCAAAGCGAGCATTGACGTCTATCTAAGCCAGTAGAAGACAATGTGATAAATCTTTCTTCCACCGGTGATTGGACGTCATGGGTGCTGCTGCCATGGTGCGATGCAGACCGGGAGCTGGACAGGGTTTCCAAACTGGCCGCGCTAACCTGTCTCAAGTGCGAGCGCTTCATGGGCCACGAAGCGACATTGTCTGCTTTGCTCACCGGTGCATTGCAATAACAAGTTGTTCAATGGTTCAATGGTTCAGGCATTTGCGTTGTGAAGCATCGACGGAGTCGGAGATATGGGGTAAAAAGAATGGAGACGTCGTTTCTCGCCTTGGCATGGATCCCACTTCCCGCCAGGAGAGGAAGGCGGTCAGACTTGAATTTCAGATAGTATCACGTGTTTTATTCCTCAGGCATCAAAGATTTGGCGGATTTGTTTCATCCCCAGGAAGATTCTGGACTCGCTGATTGACTGGTACTTCAACCCCGAGGTCTCTATCCGACCCATATTTTATTTTAGATCGGCTTTTGTCTCTGTAAGTTAGCTTACTCTGTAGAGGCTGAATGAAGATACACGCGTCATACATTTTCTGGAGACTCTCTTTCTACAAAGTTGCATAATATGGCTGGACCAAGGCCATATCAAGAACATATCGCCATTTTCTCATGATGGCTCTTCTGACAAATTTCCCGCTTGGGAATTAGTTATAATTAGTTTTTTTCTTCAGGTGATGTGGACGGATCCTAGTTCAGCCCCGGCTGGCCACGTGGAATTCACATGACCCAAGTTTGCCCTAAACCCATCTCGGTAGGAGCCTGCACACCCGACAATAGTCCGATCATGAACCTTTTCGCGGTCAAAAACGCGTGTCTATCATTGCTCTAGGAATGGTAACTGAGCAATGAAAGCAGTTACCATGCAGTACGGGGTAGGAGGATAGAGGTAGCAAGAATACAAGTGGTAGTTCGGAGTACCCGGAGTGTGGACTAGATGGTATCATCAATTTCGGGCGGAATGAAAGCCACGAATAATAGCTGCCCGTCCGAGATTTGATTGGCATAGCTCAGAGTAACACCATAGTCTAGTGCCGGATGGTGCCGGGAAGGGGCAGATAGGCACGGAGTACATACATACGCTGTACGGAGTAACTCTGGGTGACGGTGGGGAAAACACGCTTGTGCGTGGTGTTTGGATTCAAAACCGTGGTCTTTTCACCTTAGGGTCGCCGCTCTAACAGCGCATCTTGACTAGTTATACCGAATTTGTCCTAGTTCTATATCAAGGTCTATACCTGGCGCGTACATCATGAGTGTAAAAGATAAAATGGCTGCCATCTGCCCATACATGATCTTGCTTAATCTCTTCTTTTCTTCCGTCCAAGGAACTCTGCCAGTTCTACAACTCCCAGCTCATACATAAGCATTGCTGTCATAACTAGAAGAAGTCCATTATACTGCAGGCTCAGGCTTCTGCAGTTCCTGCTTTCTTAGGAGCAGTTGACCTGGAGAAGACCTACTTCCTCCATGGGGCTGGTGTAATTCGCCATATGCTACTTATGGGGTGCGGTGGGAATTCTATCAGCAGTATCGAGAATGCGCCTTCTTGTCCAGAATTCACAGACTCTGGAGTATCTGTTGATGAGTGCCCCATCAAGCTGCACATTAGATAGTCAAGCACCCAAGATATTGTGTGCTCTAGGTTACATTTAATAAAGTATAGGTACTGTCTTTTAAAGTGTTCAATCACCTGTTATATAACCTCATGTAGTCCTTCAACTCCCCCGCCTTATTCCCCCGAGTGACCTCCAACTACAGATCCGGAACCTACGACCCGAATCCACCTCATAATGAGTAAATAGGGAGAGAGAAAGGGCAAGCCTTTGAGCGTTCTAGTACTTTCCTCACTTTGGTGACTCACTGAATCACTGTTTTCCGCTCCAGCAGAGTTCTTTCCTTTTCCTTCTATACAACAGTCATCCACGTATTCATTTTCCCCATCTACTACAGTTGGTACAATGGCCACCACCGGCCCATCCACGATCCGTCCAGATGCTTTCCCCAATTTCTTCACCATGGGACGCTGGAACGGGACTCGGCAAGATCTTGCTGGGAGCGAGTTCCTGACACACTGCCCCCCGGATCTTCCCCCTCGACATCGCATATTAGCCCTCTTGGGCATTACAGACAAAGACAATCTCTGTAGCCCTAGTGAGGACGGGTGGTTTGCGTCAGACTTCTACGCGTTTCACTATCTCTTATCCCCACTATTTCCACGATGTGGATGTTTCCTCGTCCTGTTGTCTTGTCCGATCTCAGCTAATATTACGAGTATCAATAGCACCTAACCAAATATGGTTGACGTGCGAAGACCCATCGACCCTCGTCACAAAATACCATGAATAACTTCATGGTAACCCAGAAGGTGACCGTCGGGCAGTACTAGATGGTGAGAGACTTCCTATCATTTTAGGAGCTGGGAACCTACGTGTTGTGCCACAAAAGGACCTCCTGGAGAGATATCTCTGCACACTAAAAGAGCAAGCGGCCGAAGCGGCTCGCTGTAAAGAGCATCTGGTCCTGCTGATTTTTGGCCACGGCATGTTAGGGACAGCCTAGGGACTGTTCCTACCAGTAGGCCAAAAGACCGCTATATCTGGCTTCTCACAAGCCAGACATCCCTAGGCGCCTTATATAGTAGCGCACTGTTAGGTACTCCCTAACACGGCACCTCAGCCCATGGGATAGAGGTCGGAGACTCTACCCTGCATATGAAAGACCTCCGCCGTGTACTGCAACCAATGTCCTCCACCACCATCTTCACTACGTCGTGCTACTCCGATGGCTGGCTCGTTCGCCCAGATATCAACCAACAGCAGCTGAACACCACAGCTATAACAGCAGCGGGTGACAGGAATGAATCATCATCGTGGGCTGTCAGCAGAAGTGTTGGACGCGCCAGCGGTAGCTTAGCCGCCTCCGCCGTTCTACGCTGTCTGATAGACGCCGAGGACGCAACCCAGGAGAGGACCGAGCATCCCACTTACATTGAATTTCGAAGTCAGTATATGACTGCGTGAAGGGGATGGGAGCACTCGGTAATTCCCAGCAGATCTACTTCTCTGCGGAAAACGACGAGTGGGAAGCAAGTTACCAGTCTCGTCTCGGTCTGCCCCTAACATCATACAAGGACAAATGGCTGTCTCTACTGAAGTCGGGGAACCATCAGCATAGATGGCATGCTAGGTCAGAACTAGCGGGTTGATATAGGAGAGAAAGGTTGAGGAATCATAGAGGAAGGGGGGTAGGGACTCTAGGAAGCACCTCTAGGGGTAGGGAGTAGAGGAAGAACTGAAGGACTGAAGAAAGAATGGATGAGAGTTGGTTGTCTGGTTGATAGTGACTAGCTAGCTGAGATGGCTTTTATATACAGGTGCCTAGGCGGTAGCCTAGGCCTGGCAGAATAGGCCTCTGCCTATCACTGTTTACCCTACTACACTACGACAGGTCCGTCCCTCCCCCTCCTTGACCAATGGTGTGCCGCCGGCGAAGACCGGTGGCCGGCGCCTCAAATGCCTAAAGTATCTCGCAAAAGAGTACTTTGCCGCAAAGCCCGGTCCGAATGAAGCCGCTTCGAATATTGGCCTGCATAATTGTCTCCGATCAGTCCTCAAGGGTGCTACCTACTGGAAAGAAAAGGTAGATAGCCTGACGGAAACCACGTCGTATAGGCTAGGGGCAATGTACGAAGCAGACTATTTGATTGAGCAGATAGGGCTGAAGTTCCCCTCAATCTTTGGCATGGAGATTCCCTGGGGACAAATTCTGAATGAGTCCCGCAACCGGGAGCTGTACTCACAAACATGGGGATTGCTTCTGGAGCGGGAAATCTGTACAACTCCAATTGGGATCCGCTTGCATTTCCCTAAACCCGTCCAGTATCTTGCAATTGCGCTGGTGAAGTCATCCACATCCTGGGAGATGATCCAGGGCCATGTGGAGGCTATGACCTCCAAGAAAAAGGCCTGGTTTCGGTTCATCTACAGGGCTTTGATGGGAAATCGAGTCGCCCATGACGAAGGGGTGATAAAGAGCAGATGGGCCTTCGTAGAGGCTTGCAAAAAGCTCAGGCATTAACCAGGAACGACGCCGTCGGCACCGAAAACGCGATAGCGTCTTTTGAGCGTTCATCCTCCCAGAGAAAAACACACAACGGTACCTATTCTTAGTGTTTGAATTGCTCCCATGTATCGCATAACCTCCACTGCCTAGTTCGCTTTCCTCCTATCTTCTTAAACAACCATAGCTCCTAAAGCTTATACCCTGTTTAATACAATCCATATGTATCTTTATGATCTCATGTACTTGTCTGTAAACTCAAACAGGTCATTGAGCCTGGAGACGATACTGGTAATACTGTTACTTTTTTTTCTTTTCCCTTGTCTCTCTCCGGCCGTTCCGTTGAAGGAATGAAACTGCAAATAATAAACAGGGTAGTATGCGTGGTAGTTCTTTGCTGAGCCTCATACAATCTCTATAAATGTTAGCTGATGGTTTCGTTTTCCTTTGAATCCGTTCAATTATGTATGCCCTATCCACGCCATCCCGAGACATCTACATAGTTTGTATGGAGTACTATGCAGGATGTGATAAGCCCGGATTCCAATTAGGGCTAGCGATTTGCTTGTCTGCCAAAGGCCTCATTATAATAATGATTTTTCTTCCCATCCTGCTTTTAGAGATCTGCTAAATATTTCTTAATCATCTTCCCTTTCTACAAGGTGTATTCCCCTCCCAAAACCGAATAGTCCATCCAAGCGGCCCATCCTACCCCGAGTTCCACGCCCACATCTCCACTTCCTCCTCGCCCGACGCCGTGGATTCCTTTCCATCATCCTTCATCAGCATCCCCATGGGACCGCGCAGTGCAGTGGTACAAGCAATTGGGGAATGCTGGGAGGACATCATCGTGGTCATCGTCCGGTCTAGGTACATGGGCTGGCGTGTATGATGCAAAAAGGGTGGCATTGGCTATGCAGTATACGGACGATGATTACCATGATGATGACAGCGGTGGGAATGGGGAGCAGACAGAGGATCAATAGCAAAACTGCCTCACCAGAATCATGCGGGCAGCGGGAACAAAGTGAAAGAACAAAACATGAATTGGGTTGAAGTTGAAGCAGCGATGGAAGGCATCTTTATAGAGACGCACGGCGATGCCAAGCGGCAAGGGAACGCTAACCCAAATAGGAACGCTATGCTGCTTCCGGTAATTCGCCGTCACCCAAGACTACGGATTACTAGTAGATCTAATCGCCTAGTTGAAATTATAGGCACGTTCTCGTTCTATATTGCTTGGCCGTTCTTAGTTTCTTCGAAGAGGTTCTATGTATGAAGTATAGTATAATATCGCCTCTCTCTTCTCTCCAATCGAGGAGATACTAACCTCTACTCTGTCGGCGTGATCTGCTTCTTTTCCTGGCGCGAGTACGTAGCTGTTCCTCCCTTAATTGAGAAAAATGCATACAGAGTATATATCAGAAACCCTTCAAGGTATAATACTCTGTAAAATACTCCGTATGTTGGTGCTTCAGCCAGGTTTTCGTGCTCCTTTGGTACGTGGCTCCACAAGGTATGACCCATACCAATAGACTATCAAACTAACAAGGGACTTTCCGCTGTCGCGGATATGACTTCCTGCCAATCACAGACAGCGAATCTGTGGGTACTGAGCCTTTAAAGTGAACCATGAAACTGATATTCGAATTTAATATCCCTTGCAGATATCCTGAGCATGCCATAGACATCGAAAAAGCCGGAGAAGGGTATATTTTTAGGCACATATACTTCGCCATAGCATTAACAGTATAACGTCGAGACGAGATACATACGGGAAGATTGGGTATCAACCATGGTTGTTGCGGTGTGGGATTATTGGTCTTCGAATGGCATGGTGGATACGACAATCCCTGGTCCTATATCCACTCTAAGTACATGGTAATTTTGAGAAACCATTTTGCCTTGCCGAACAGATGGCCTTAATGACGTCTGAACAGTAAATGCGTATCGGCGTACTGTACTCTTCGATCATTCGGGGTATGAACCCCAAACGGCTTGCTTCCAGCTCGGTTATCGACATACTCCGTACAGATGGCCTACTGAAAACGGGGACACAAATTGTCGGATAGTGTCCAGATGAACTTATCGGTTATGTGTTGTAACGATATGACTTCCTACCACAAACAGGTTTTGGAAGTACGTTCAGAATGTCTAAACATACAAATCATTTGGACGACATTCACCTAACGGTCCATCGTTGCGGAGCTCGGCCGGGCATGCATACCACCTGCAGCGGAATGCCCCATGCTTGTTCATCGAACGCATCCGACGAACCTAGGTCGTCCCGTGCTGTTCGTAGGGGGCAAGGCCGCTATTGGAATGTTCTCCCGCGGATATGATATCAATAATTCGGAAAAAGGGGGCCATAAGCCCAAGATCAATGACGATCAATTAGTTGTCGCAGGCTGAAGACCGAGCTCAGGCGCATACCGACTGAAGAGATCGTTGCACACAAGCCACGCCCGTTGGGAACAAGGATCCTTTGCTGACATCTCACATAGCCAATGATTCGCCTTGTCGACGTTCTCTTGCACCTTTCGGTATTGTGGTGTGCCTGGCCGTGCCCGGATGAATAGTTCAGTCAAGAGTACCGTCGTCGATTGCATCAGATAATGTAGAATGCACCACCATGGCGATATATGGTAGAGCCAGGCCGAATCTGCTTGGTCCGGGAGTAGACCGAGCATATTAATCGCAATGTCGACACACTGGTCCGTCATCAATTCACAAAAACTTCCCAGCGATGGAGCCCCTCTGCCCTGGAGAGCAACTTGACGGAGGCAAGGTTGTGTAATAATAATTTTGGTGCTATAGTAGCGAAACGCGAGGCTTGATATTTGCCTCTCAAAGGGACGTTTTCCCCGCGCGCCCGTGAATTGGAATACGTCTGGAAGTTTGGAGAGCCAGGCGTCGGCCTTGCTGTTCAAAGCGGAAATCGCTGTCTCAATTTCACGCCATGACTTGCGGGCAGCTCCTGGAGCATATAATGCGTCAACAGACTCCCGCATAGCCAATCCCAGCTCGGCGAAGTAGAGAAAGTAGAGAGAAATATTCGGTGTGAGGGTCTCGATGGCGCTGGACGCAAGTTGCTCACATCGTTTAGACCTGTTCGGTGTTAACTGTTCAGGGTTGGCTGTGCTCTCTGTATTTGACTGGTCCCAGTTCCTTGAAAACAGGAGCCCCATGAAAATCTGCCGAGCCTCATGATCCGCAATAAGTTGTGCAACAGTATCATCGCGAAATTGTTCCTCCTTAAACGGGACCGGGAGAGGAGTCGTAACGAAATCGATATTGCTACTGGGAGGTCGGCCAGTCATTGCACACAGTGAAGTATCCAGAGTATATAGTGACCACCACACACGATAGCGAGTTTCCTTCGAAATATGCCCGATGCTATTGCTTTCGTTGCGAAGATTTAACCCCATTGTAACAGCCGAACGGACGGAAATGCCACAAATTCTCCAGGATCTATCGGTAAGGGAAAAAAAGAAAGAAGAACAGAGGATTTGAAATCAGTTTTCGGGCTCCAAGCACAGAAATATTGGCATAGGTTAGCAACGTACCGGTTTATTTGGCCAACGGATAAAAGATAGAATGAGGCCAGCCCCTCAACCTGTACTTGTTGTAGATTTGGATGATCTAGCAGAGCCACGTCACTCATGCTTAGTTTCCATGCCCGCGAGAAGTATACCACATGATCATCTTGCGAGTCTTCAGTGCCTTCCTGGACAAGCTGCGAGAACTTCGCAGCAAGCGCAAACATCAAGTTCAATATTGCCATCCACCGCTTACCAGGCCGCACAAAGGGGTTAGCATAAAATGATTTGTATTGGCCCCAGAAGGTAAGCTTGCCCAGGATAGGGAAACTGGGGTGAATGATCTGAAAATAAAGCTCCACGAGATTGTCCGCAACGGCCTGAGGAGGCTTCTGCATCAAGTCCACATCGTCTATAACGAGAATCTGCGAGTCGTCCAAGAAAAAATTCACAGAGGCGACGGAACGGCGGTCCCAGCTGTCTTTTACTGAAACAGAGTCAGGGGTGGCAGCTGCAAGACTCTCTTTGTCAAGCTCTCGTTTCAGCCTGTACAGCCATGCAATTTCGGAGTGCTCCCCGACAAACCCCAAGGCTTGCACCTTTTCGTCCCGGTTGAAATCTTCGTCAGTATAATCGATTGCCCCCAATGAGGAAGCTACAGCAGTGCCGGCATAGCCGGGTGTTGTTGGTCCGAACGTAGATGGAGATGCTGGTATTTGAGGGCTGGAGAACTGGTCACATACGTCGGTCTTTCTGCTGCAGGTCTCCACGGAATGAAAAGGGTAACTCCGGATGGGAATGAGCGCTTACTTCTTTCAGAACCTGCTCTACTTTCTGTGCTGATAGAGCATCCAACTCAGGACGAATATCTCTCAGTAACCCCTCGTAAGCCTGAACTTGGTTTGTCAGATCATTCAACTGCCTAGCACCCACCGTTAGAAATGCAGACATGTCACTCTATAAATGACTATTCAACGCACTTGGCCATCTTCTCACGTTTCCGATCACCGTATGAACACAGAACGCCAGCCTCCTCGCAGCGCTGACAGGTCGGGCGGTGCCCGCTACATTTTGCTTTTTGCTCACGACAGTTCTCACATGCCCGGCTGACCCGTCCACTGCTGGTCCAGGTGCTGGTGCTCGCCGTCCTGGGTATTGGGACTTTGGCATTCATGGACCGATCGCCTGGGGCGGTGGTGCGAAAAGCACTTGCGGGGTTCTCAGACGAGCCAGGAAGTCCCTCAATGCCGACTGGGAACCCAACAGGCGTCTGCGAGAAACGAGATGTTGACCGGTCGTTGGAAGGTGTCTCAGTCTCTCGGGTGTCAGAAGAAGATTGAGAAGGGTATGAAAGGGGAGACGGCCGGTTAGAATCACCCATTGTCACCGAGAGGAGGAAATCTTTGGCTTGTTTACTCTCGTCCTTCCAACGCGAAGTAGCCTGCGGAGCAGAGACAAAACGAAAAACAAGAAAATGCCCAGCTGTCCAGAATGGGGCCAAAGGGCAAAATTTTAGATGTCTTGCGTTATTCTGCCTTTTTTTTTTTCTGCTTTCCTAACCCCTCGAACTTCCCTCCTTGGTGTACTGGACAAGTTGGGAAAGGCCGAAGTCCAAGCTGTAGAATGGAGCACTGTGGTAGGCTGGAGCGGATTGCCGTGTACACGCTCGCCACCAACGGGCGGGAGTCGGGTCGCTTCCGACTCTACCCATAATAATATTATATTCTAAATAATGCCCTTCGGTCAGCAGCAGGAAAAATAAAACAATTATTTATACTTTTTTGTCTTTTGTCTTTCCACCTTGTGCCTTTTGTTGTCATTTCAACCCTTCTTTTTCCCAGATTTCACTCTTCATGCGGGCCGCGATTTTAGTTAATGCAAGTCATCCATTGGAAACAAACCCTGGGTCCGGGTCTATTGGAACCAGGGTATACTTTTTCTCTATGATTTTGTATAATTTATTTCCTGGATGGTCGGCCTCTGCTGCACCAACCTTCCAGGGTACCCCAGGATACCTCAGAGTACTGTGGAGGCAGCAAGGGATGGTGCTGTTAGTCTGCCCGGTACATTGGAGAGATACTTGAAACCGGAATGAGGTGAAATTCCTCAAACCTAGTACAGAGTAGCTGGTGTGATGGCTGGATGATGAGTCGACGATGAGGACACTATCTGCCTCTTTTCCTTCTTCATGTCAGGCACAACGCGGACAGAGGGCCGAAATCAAGTGGGTTTTGCCTGGGTGAAAAGGCAGAAAACTTTGGAATCATACCTGCAACCACCACTGCAAGGCTATAAGAGGGAGACATTGAGTTGCATTTTCGGTTGTTGACAGGTGAAAGACCGTTATGGTATGCTGACCCCATTCAAAGTGCGCTCAGCAGTCTCGACGGCAAACAGGAGGCGTCAATAGAATACCCGGAGAAACTTCGTGGCCATTCTTCCCCATTGAAGAACATTTCTCTTCTCATTTGCCTTGACTACCGAACAACGAAGCAATCCGAGCACCGCCCCCCTTCCAACTGTTGCCGTGAATATCCCAAGCGCCGCATACCCTGACCAGGAGTACTATTGCCTACAACATCAGGAACATTGTGGAGGGCCAAAGAAACTTATGTCAGGAGATAGCTCGCTCTCTATCGCAGCATGAGCGAAGTCAGGCGATGGCCATGCGCAAAATATTCAGTTTGTACGGTTGCGAGTTGTAAACCGTGACGCACAATTTCGACGATGTTCATCACAATACAGCACCAATTTTCTTCAATACAGCCGTTGAAGCTATTTGGTACGGTTATTATGGGCTATCCAGGGTAGTACCATATACCACTGTCATCAGACGGATTTCAAGCCATTTTTGAGGTCCAAAGAATCGAGCTGTTGAAGAAACGCTAGAAGACAGCACAGTATCCCGGAGATTTCCAATTTCGATACACTCCGTACGGTGGCGATTAGACTGGATCCGCCGCTGTTATGTTTGTTTGTGATCGAACCGCAGAATCGACAAAACGGTCCCTGGACAACGACCATGGGCGAGAGGGCACTGGCACGTATACGGATGTCAAAATGGGAGGCTAGCTACCATTGCAGAATTCACGAGCATAAATTGGTATAAAAGTCATGGGAGGGAAAAACCAGATTGCGCGCGTTGACTGGCCCTGGAGAGTCGTTGAGGGTTTGAGCTGTCCGGAAAAGCCGCTAGTGACATCATCGCAGACACGCATCAGGGCCTGACATAAACGAGACAGCGATTGTTAACCACGACGAGCCCTCGTATCAGGGATAAGATGGCCCAGATTATCTTATCAATTTGCCTTATAACTTGCCTTTATCCTTTTCCAGATGCATATGATGTCGCAAAGTCTTTTCCGCTTCTGCCGTCTCTCGTCTTTTCGCTCCTGCACGTCAAAACGCAAAGCCAAAGCACCAATCGAAATTCTGCTCCATTACCCAGTCTTTCCATTTCCTGTGAAGACTGAATGTTTCGTCGTTTTAATCCCTTGACTGGCGGGCGCATGCCACTGTCAAGGAAAGGCAGGGGCACTGGGCGGTCGAACCTGCGAACAAGACAGCATCACAATGCGATCATCGTATAGCCCCAAGGGGACACGCTGATTCTGGTTGTCAACACACTGGCATATTCAAAACGAGAGATGGAGTAAGAAGTGCTTGGTAGTGAGAAGCGACGTCGCCAGAAAGTTCCGATGGGGAGTAGAGGCGGTTAAAGTCCGTCGGGCCCTGATTGATCCGTCACCTGACCATATACTACGAGCTGAACGACCCAAGGATGTCGCATTTGCCCGCATCCCGTCGTCACTACAAGAGACAAAGGGTACCAGTCGCAGAATAACCTAGTCCACGGGCAGGAGACGGGTCCGGAGCTGCGAGGGGATATGGTTATGATGCGATCGCCACGGGTGGGTTTGTTGTCGTCGCACGTCTTGGAAGCGTTTTCTATCGTCTTCTTTGCTAATCTAAGGGTCTCTCAGTTGCAGGGATCGAGCTCAGCCGGTCCTTATTCAAGAATACGCCTTTTTTTATGCTTACCTACGGCATCAATCTTCGCCTTATTATGCAAAAGACGTTTATCCCTCCTTGTCCGATCCGCCACCCTCTTTGAAACGATTACCGGATTGTCGGGTCTTTTCGGAAGCAAGATGGGAGAAATTGAAATACCATCCTACTACTGCATCTGAAAAAGATGACCTTGTGCTCACCCAAAAAACTAATGGCAACATGCCATTAGTTTGCCGCTGATTGTCGGCGCTTGGAGGCTTATAGTATAAGCTTTGGAGATCTTCAAAAGCGACTGGCAATGGCAGAAATGACTGTGCTTATATGACTAAACGCGGCCTCGATGAAGCTGTCGAAAAATCGCTCGAAGCAAATGCCGTAATCTGATACTAACACAGACTGCATTTCTGAATGGCTTTACTGTAATGGAAAACACAGCACAGCACCCAGCCAAGTCGAAATTGGGCTCCAGGCTTATTCGGCAACTTGCCTCGCATTCTCCGAATAATCTATTAATTGCAATCAAAAGTCGGCGTTTCAAACTCCGCTTCGGAGCTCATATAAAGACTTAGAAGAATTTCA
Source organism: Aspergillus sp. MA 6038 (assembly GCA_003004525.2). Lineage (NCBI taxonomy): Eukaryota > Fungi > Ascomycota > Eurotiomycetes > Eurotiales > Aspergillaceae > Aspergillus > Aspergillus sp. MA 6038. Next base: position 9,027 of record PQME02000072.1, on the reverse strand, counting down.
CTTCTGCCGTGTGCTGCCGTATCGTTTTTAATTATATTTCATGCCAGGGAAATGTTTGGATAGCATGCTGCACGCTGCTGGGTTTCGCTAATCAATGACAGGCTTAGTCATATCAACGTACTTGAGTATAACATTTAATATTGCATCCAATAATAAGCTTGATACTTCGGTTCCTTTTCTTTCCCTCCCTCTCTCTTTTAGTTCTATTCGCACTTGGTACGGGGAATATAGGCACTGTAGCGATACGATTGGCTGTATACACGTCTTTTGACGTTTCCTTGAACTTCGAAAAGAATAATAGTAAGATTTGGACTGTGGCCCCAAATAAACAATAGCCCTAACCGTAATTGAAGCCCGCATTATTCTGCAAGCAAAAACACGGCTCGGCGGGTGAAGCCGAACCCGACACCGCAATGCCGAGTCCTCCGAGCCTCTGTTCGACTCACCCGTCACACCACTCCAAGGCAATACGACGACAGCAACGATAAGAGAATCGAAACTTCCTTTTTTCAAACTCAAATAAGCATGGCTCAGAGCCCCAGGCGGCGTACAAGGAACCCCGAGGAATCGGACGAGCCATCTAAACGTCAACGCAGGAAGTTCATAGCGTGCGTTGTCCCCGGTCCGCGCCCACCGTTCACCCACGATAGGGCTATATGGCTTAGCTCTTTTGGCTGACACTAAGGTATCACTGTGGTCTATACCAGCTGTCAACGCTGTCATGCACACAAGATCAAATGTTCCGGAGATCAGCCATGTGCTAAATGCGTGCTGGTCGGGTGTGTCGAGGAATGCCAGTATGAGCCTCGAGATCGGCAGGTGAAAGTGAGCGAGACGTGAGTAGGACCTGCTGGGCTATTGCTCCTCCTTCATAGGGCTGATATTTATGGTATGCAGGTACCTTGAGCGTATTCTTTCGGAAAACCGACAACTGAAAGATCGCTCTGGGTCCTCGGTCAACCAGACCGAGCCCTCCCGACCATCACTATCACAGCAACCACAAGCTACAGCAACGGCAACAGGGCCGGACGAAAATAACACCAATAGCAGCGCACAGAACCCGCTCATTGGTGATCGTGCCTGGTTCTACCCATATGATCCCTCAGCACCACCCATCTTCATCGGCGAGGCAGCCTGCACGGCCTTCGCAACGCGCTTCCGTCGCTTCCTGACGGGCAGTAACGCAACGGCGCATATTCCACGCACACAGTATGTCAAGGAAGCGAATATCGCGGCGGCAAATGAAGTCGATGTGCGATGGCCGAGTCGCCAGCAGGCGCGACTATTGGTGAAGATTGCACTGCACCAGATCGGCCATATCTACCATCTAGTGCTACGGAAGTCGACGCTGGAGAAGCTGGACGAAATCTACCAGACGGGGGATTTTGGGTGCACGGTGAACCAATGCAAGTTTTTTGCGCTCTTCGCGTTTGGGGAGGCGTATTCGTTGAGAACGGAGCCGTTGTCGGGAAGCCGGGTGCCAGGGACACCTTACTTCGCACGAGCCCTGAGTCTTGTGCAGGTGTTGCCGGAGCGGACGAGTATCACGCATCTGGAGACGCTTTTGTTACTGGTTTGTCCAGGCCCTTGGAACGTAATAAAATAATACACAGCTAACATGCACGCACGCAGTCGTTATTCTCCTACTACCTCAACCGCCGGCATTCTGCCTATGTCCTAATTGGCAGCGCAATGCGTCTCAGCCTCTGCATCGGAATGAACCACAATATCCCGGAATCTCAACTCATCGACCCGGTGGAACGCCAACATCGCGTCCGTATTTGGTGGACCATATACATCTTCGACCGAATGTGGGCGTCGAAAATGGGTTTACCATCGCAGATACTCGACGACGACGTCCACCTCGACTTACCTTCAACCATCTCCCCACCACAGCTGCACGAAGAGCAGTTCTCGGACACGGACCATCTAGTCGCGAATGTCAAATTGGCAGGGATCGTGGGCGAGACAATTGCCAAGTTGTATAGCCGGAGGAAGTATACGGAGACGTTTCTGCAGCGGGTGCAAAAATTGCTCAAAGCTTTAAAGAATTGGGTCGAGACATTACCGCCGCATATTCGATTGAATGAAGAGGATCCGGAGGCGAACAAGAAGTCGATCACCTCGTTGCATTTGGCCTTTAACCAGGTATGATCCTCGCATTATGTGCCATCACGGACTACTAATCCTGTATAGTGTGTGGTCCTAACAACCCGCCCAACTCTCCTCCACCTCCTCATCAAACTCAGCGAGAGCGAATCCCAACCCGATTCCAACACCGAAGACACAATCCCGCAACCCGTCCTAACCCTGAGCGAAGCCTGCATCCACGCTGCCCGTCACTCTCACTCCCTAATACTCACCAAATGGTTCAACGGCACGCTCCCCGTCTTCGGCTACTTCCACGCACACTACCTCTTCTCTTCGGCCCTGGTGCTCGCCATGTCGAGTTTCGCGCCCGTGGGTAGCCCTAGCGACATGGGCGGGTTCGAGACGGCGCTTGAGGTGCTCGGGCTCATGAGCGAGAATGGGAATCTAGCAGCAGGGGAGTTCTTTCAGAATTTGGTGCAGGTGAAGTTGTGTCTTGAGGGTTATCGAGAGGAGAGGTTGAGGAAGCGGTATGGTGGGGAGGGGGTAATGAGAGGGAGTGTTAATGCATTGGCAGCGATTGGGCCGGGGGATGTCTCGGCTTCATCTGTGACGACGCCAGCTTCGTCGAGTGGCATCGAGGGTCAGGGTCAGGGTCAGAGTCAGGGTCAGAGTCAGGGTCAGAGTCAGGGTCAGAGTCAGGGCCAGGGCCCTACAACTACAAGATCGGTGGCGCGTACCGCTACCACGACTGCTACCGCTGATACTACTCCTAACATGGCTATCGGCCATAACCCTAATTCTTCTGCCTACCAACACACCACCCTGCAAAATAATAATAACGACCCGATATCACCCCTCCACGACGCCAACTCAGGCAATTTCACAACAGCTATGGCCTTTCTCGAACCAACAATGCAGGATTTCTTAACACGATCGGATATCGATTTGGGGTTGTTGAATCCGGTGGACACGTTTATGAACGATGCGGAAAGCTTGTATACACTTCACGGGCTGTAGGCTTAGTTATTTCATGCATCATGAATCGTAATATTAATCTGATCTGGATCTCGTCTATCTATCTGTCTGCTTATCTGTCTATACATGCTTTGTTTTGTGCATGGCCAACGTTTATCGTGTATCGTGTCTATCTATGCATATGCTTTTTAAAACCACGGTTTTTCATCCAAGTTAAACTTCCGCTCTGCCCAGCGCTGCATATCAATGCCCCATTTTGTGATCACCCAGACGAGACCTCCGCCTATGATGGAAAAAACCACGCCTGCAACAGCCATTAGTAACTATAACTTCAGTTAAGACTGAGAGGAGAGAGGAGACGCATACAGATCGTAAACGTCCATCCAACGCCAATACTATCCAGCAACGGCTGCACGGCTGCCGAACTCGCCGCACCAAATATATACTGCACGATATACTTCCCTGCCATGACTTCGGAGCGCTTGGATGGGACGGCCTCTATCGTTGACTCGTCAGTCTCGTCGTTTCTTAGCCGGAGGAAGTGGAAGGGTACGCACCAGCAGCATAAGTATTCAGCCCATTAAAAGATCCCATAAGCCCCAACCCCCCAAAAAAGGCACTAATAATCGGTACCACCATTCCCCCCTTCTCCTCCTCCAACGTCCACCCGTAGATCAGCACCGAGATTGGTAACACGCCCAACAGCGTCGCCAGGCCGCTATTCAGCCGGTCCTGAGGCATGCGGACGCCATTCCGGCGCTTAATCCAGCGCTTCACCGTGCGATCTGAGAACTTCCCGCCGACGACACTGCCGACGAGGAATCCTGTGCCCGGGGCCAGGTAAAACAGGCCGCTGACTAGGGCTGTGGTTAAGTGGAAGCGGGGGTTAAAGAGGGAACGGACGGAGGTTAGGATTGCGTATTGGAAGGTAGAGAGGAGACCACAGGTCAGACACTGTCCTTGTTAGTATCATCCATACCCATGTATGTATACGTCTGGGGTATATGCACGTACAGTGAGAAACACATTCGGATAGACGAACTTGCGAATAATACGCAACGGATTGAACATATTCAGAACCATGCGATAGAATCCCCAATTTGGTTTCTGGCTGTCCTTCTTCCTCTGGTTAATCATCTTGGGTGCGTCTTTCACGCTGCTCGACACGAATAGCAGGGACAGTGCGAGACCGAATCCCGCCATCGCGGTTTGTACCCAGAAGATAATGCGCCAGCTGGCGAAGGTGACGATGATACCGCCCATGCAGGGGCCTTGTCTAGTCAGCGCGTCTAGTATATATAGATATGGATGCGTGGATATATACCAATAGCAGGGCCCGCAACGCTCCCAACCATAAAACAGCCCACGGCCGTTCCTCGAACGACCTACAGATATTAGAAACGAAATTGAAAAACGAGCTCAGAGAAGGGGTAGCATACCGGCTCAAAAATATCTGCCAAAATAGTCTGTCCGGAAACCATAAACGATGTCCCCGTCAAACCCGCCAAAATCCTCATAACGGTGAACATGCGCATATCCACCGCGGCCGCGGCCCCAGCCGAACACCCGCACAGCATCAAAATCGCAAGATTGTACGCATACTTGCGTCCGATGAGGTTGCCCACGGGGCCCCAGATTAGTGACGAGAAGCCCATTGCCAACAGGACGCCGGCATTGGTGTAATTGAGGATTTCGGTTGTGGTGGAAAACTCGGTTGCGATCTCCGGCGAGGCGGGAAGGTAGGAGGTTGAGGAGAAGGTGACAGCGAGGGTCATCCAACTGACCACAAAGAGAATGATGCATTTTCTCCAGAGGGGGAGTCCATATTGCTTCGTTGTGTCTGAAAGATCTTGAGGTTTTTCGGATGGCTGTGGTGGGGGTGAGGGTGAGGATGCAGTCTTTGTCGGTTGCGATTCCACATCGACCGCCGTTGATGTCCGGGTATAGGACTCTTCTTCGGACATTATGTTGTCATTTGCAACCCGATTGAGCCATGATTAAAGTCTTCGGCTACGAAACAAAAGGGAATATGACATTTTAAAAGACGGCCGGTCGGATTCTTTTAAGGGGACTTTCGGCCCATCTGTGCTATCGCCGAAATACGCGGTGAAGAACTCTCGGTCAATGTTGCCGAAGGAAGGTCTTATGGTAGATAACGATCCGAAAACAGTCAATTGAGTCACTACATACAACATAGAGCTCAATAATCAAGACGACGCCCCCAAACGAATGAATTATGTACCCCAGTGAACAAAAGAAAACAGAATAAGAACATGGAAAAACCCAACACCTGGTTTGGCACAGGACATGCTTACTACAACAAGATCATACCGGCACCCGCAAGCACGGCCGTGGCCAGGTACACTCCGAATTGCCAGGAGCCAACAGCTACCGCACTAGGAGTCACCAAAACACCAGCGGCACCCGAGGAAGTAGCACCGCTAGTGCTGTCGCTTTTGCTACCGCCAGTGGCCACGGAGGTCACGGTACCGGTTCCCGCAGTTCCAGCTTGACTGATCAAGGACTTGCAGGAACCCTTAGGCTTGGAGGAGTCTTGCACGTGAGCCTGGCCGTCAAAGTCACAAGCGGTGGACTTCTTGTTCTGCTTCTGGTAGTACTGGTCAATGACGAAGGAAAGCTGTTGCTTGGGGCTGCAGACGCTGTATGCGCCGTAGTTCCCGGTTGTCGCATTGGAAGCGATACCATCGCACACCCCGCCGTGTCCGCAGACCACACCGAACAACTTGCCCAGATCTTCGTCGCTAACCGAGTCCTTGATGACACATGATAGAGAGTCGGTCATACAAGAGCACAGATCCGGGTTGGGAGACGGGGGCAGCTCTTTGCTGGCACTCCAGTCCTTGCCAACCGAAGGGCAAGCGGAAGCAGAGTTGGTGGGAGAGTAGCTAGCACTGTTGGCACCCGTAGGGCTCGCCTTGGCCATCACAGAGGAGAGGTAGCTGAAGTCTTCCATCTTGCTGACCTTGCTGCCATCAACCGACACCAAGCCATAGTCGTTGTCTTCCTGGAAGTACATGTAGACGATACCACCGCTCCAGACGTCGTCCATCTTAGGACCGAAGAGAACCGGGACGTCAGAGAACTTGCGAGGGCGTGGATGAATGCAACCATATTCAGAGAAGAAGGCAGGGACGGGGTAATCCTTGAATTCCTTGGTCCGTTCGCTGTACCCGGACTTCTCAAAGGAGGAATCACCGCACCATTCATAGATGTTGTAACCAAACATATCGATCGAGGTACCCTCGTCGCCGCAGGTCAGATAGGAAGCCAGGTCTTCCCGGATGCTAGCGTCATCATCTGTGGCATATCCCACAGCCAGAGACTCGCGGTAGCCCTTCTCTTTGATGTAAGCCTTCATATCACGGACGGCGCCCTTGACATAGGCAATGGAGTTGGTGTTGTTCTTAGCATTGGCGACCTCGTTTCCGGCAAAAAATCCAATAACGTTGGAGTATTTGGCGAAGGCGTCAATCACCTTGGTGTATCGAGTCCAGAGATCCGTGTCCCACTTGGGCTCGTTACGGTTGATAGATTCAGATGGCGAAGAAAGGTCAGTGATGAGGTAGATACCAGCGTCGGCCAGGGCCTTCATGCACTCGTCATGATCCTTCGAAGGGTCAACGGCGTAGGTTCGGACGACGTTGGTACGCAACTCAGCCAAGTACGGGATATCCCGTTTACAGCCTTCGGCATCAGCGAGAGGGTCGATGTACTTGTTGTCACCGCCACCGCCAGACGTGCTATTGCCTGAGTACTCCTCTGCAGCCTGTCAGTCAATATATATTTTCGATTTGGGTTGAAGAGCGGCATGTATCACATACGCTGATAGGCGATCCCGCGCATGAAGCTGCAAAGCAAGAGTCAGCCTTGTTCATCTTGTTCATGTCCAGTTTCCCATATGCTTACAATTCCGTGCCATTGTTGGAGTAGAAGAATTTCGATCCCTATCCCAGACAAACCCAAGTTAGCGTTCATAGTCCTCCTTTCGGCTCAATTCCAGGACGTACCTTGGTTTCGATTGCGGGCAAGTCAGCCGCCAGGGCGCTGCCCAAGAGCACTGAGCCCCCAATTAGGGCGAGTGACAGCTTCATGATGGCTTAAGGGTCGAGGTCGATGTTATCCGTACTTTTCGTGGACCCTACAAATGATCAGCAATTGCACGGCAGATCAATCTGATCTGCGGATGATCAATGCGGTGATCTGAAAATGAACATACAAATGTAGTAGAGTCGATGTAGACGAAGTAGAAGATAAGAACAAAGAGCAGAAATTGGGAGAAGAAAAGAGGAAGAAAAATGGAGGCCAAAGAGGAGAGAGAACAGAGAGGGGAAGGAAGGAAAGAAGGAACGAAGGAAGGAAGGAAAGAAGAGAGGGATGGAATGGAGGCGAGCAGCACCAGAACAAGGGGGTCATGTGCCTGGCGTTACTATTTATGTTTGTTTACTCGCTTTCTCTCGTGTTTTACTGGCATCTGTCGTGTATTAATACTGGCTTTGCGCATGTATTTCCCATTGCCCACCCTCTGTTGTTCCCTGGCTTCTCCTAGTTTGCCCCAGACAATATGGATCAATCATTCTGCCTGATGTCAGCCAGCTCGATAGTGCGGCTTTGGGAATCTCCTGTGCGCTCCTTTGCAGTCTGCATCAGCATCGACTACTGCAGACGTGTCCTGTACTACCTTGGCAGGTCACCTGACCTAGGGCTGCGTCCCACATGTGTAAATACTATCCCTATCAATACTGGTGGGCTGTTCTTTCTCTTCTCTTCATCTGCCAATGTAGGTTCTTTATTTCCATTGCTGCGATTATTTCTATGGCCAAGTTAGCAGTAATAACTATAGAGAAAAGCTAAAAAAAATTGAGTGCTGACCCTTGGACCCTGGTGGAGGAATACGGAATCCCCCCTTCGTATTCCTGGCAATTTGACTGCGCCAGAGCTCGCCCTGGCCCACATACGTCCTTTGCACTCTAGATCCTCGGCCCATCCAATGTTTCCTGTCTGTTTATGATGGGAATATAGAGATGCCCCTTGGCCTGCCCTGTGTCTTTTCCACACTAGTGAGCAACCTCATGATACTAATTAAAGGGCCACTTCCAGGCATCACAGTACTCACCCATCATCTGACCCCCTTTAAGAAGGGTATCTTCCTTGATTAACTTATTTACCAGGATGCATGTCCAGCCAGTTTCACTGTTTGACCTGTTTGGCGGGCTGCAATTATTACAATATCACCGCAATCCAATTCTTCTTCGTTTGTGGAGTGGGACTGAATGAGCATACCGTTCCATGGGTCGGTCCATTGCTGCAATATCGCCAACTCCAAATCCAAAGACGCAGCTCATCTCGGCAGACTCTTAGTGATTCTAACACTAGGTATCTTGCTGAGACGTGCTTCCAGTCCCCGCACGAAATCCTGTCGTCCCATCAAGAGCCATAGGAAATCCCAGCCCCAAAACTATTCTCAAACTGGGTTTATCAATGACAGCAGGTCTTCAATACTTCTAATGAATCTCGCTAGGAACTCGGAAAATTTGTCGCTGGGCTCCCGGGACAAGGTTTAGCTTCGCTTGATCTGGTCATTGTTGTATCAATCCTCGTCGCTTACAATTTGTTTTTCATCACGATGTACCAGTCTTCGAACTTCGGATTCTTGCCATTAGTCAGTACCGGAGAGTCGGGCACTTTTTTGATTTGGCCAGTCGTTCAGTCACAGTTTCTTCTCCGTGAAGGGTGTTCTCCGCGTATACGCTTCGGCATTCATCTCACTCGGCAGCAAGCTCGTTGATCTGGTTCTCTCGGGTTTCGGTTGCTTGGTTCAACACTTGGATGTTCTGTTCCAGTTCGCTTTTTTAGATGGTGGGATGGGTTCACTTACGGCTGAACTCTAGCGCGAAGGTTTTGCTGCGTGGTCGCCTCTTTCCCTTTTTCTTTTTTTTTTTT